>CM068838.1:95217796-95237796 GCA_028554795.2 Sinohyriopsis cumingii
ATTTTAGAGGTATGCCGGCATACTTCTTAATTTTGACTGCCAGAATTGGAGATTTGTCGAGCAGAAAAGAAGGTATACCAGTCGTTCTTTTGTTAGCAAACAAGCTAGTGCAACTTTTAACTGCGTTATATTTTAATCTCCACCTTTTCGCATAGTCGGAAATTGTATCAAGCAGCTGTTGCATTGAATGATGCGAGTTAGACATTACAGTTGTGTCATCTGCTAATAAGACACAAGGCAGGTGGAGATCGACAAGTTTTAAACCTCGCAAAGTGTGATCTAATTCAGTGATCAAATCATCTATCATTACAAGAAAGAACCAGGCAGAAAAGATACAACCCTGTCCTACACCCTGCCTAATATCGAAGCGTTTGGGCAGCTTGCCCGCAAATAAAACAGAGCTTGCTACTCTCTCAAACGAGTCTTTAGTGATGCGCCACGTCTTCCCTTTGATGCCAAGTCTGTACAACTTGTAGAATAACCCGTTGTGCCAAACTGTGTTGAAGGCTTTAGCATTATCAAGAAATGTAGCATAGACAGGAGTATCATTATCCATATAGTAGCATATATATTCTTTAATACAGAACGCTGCAGTGATACTGCCGCTATTATTTCTAAACTCCTGTTGCAATGGATTTAGAAAAGAAATCTGCTTAGAAAATATAAGTAGTCTACTATATATATTTTGTTCTAGAACTTTCTGAAGCACTGGAATTATAGTTATATCGCGGTAATTATTCATATCTAATTTGTTCTTTCCTCCTCCTTTGAATATTGGTACTACCAAACCTTGTTTAAAGTGGCACGGGTACTTCTCTGCCTCGTACACTTTTGTGAATATAATTTCAAGTAATTGTATACTGCATGGAGGGTCCGCAAACAGTAAATGCTCAGCAACAATACCGTCGTGACCACATGCCTTATCTTTATTGAGAGAGCTAATTGCACTACTGATTTCGTCTCTAATGGGAATTTTATCAACAACTTCGTCAAAGTGTGAATAGGTTTCTTTACTCTGTTTTCTAACCTCTGATAAGACCATCTGGTAATGATTCTCATCGTACAGATAAGTATTGTCAGGTAGTGACAAACTGGAAAAATGATTTGCCCATAACTCTCTAATAGAGTCGTGGTCGCGTACAATTTTTCCTTTTGATTCGATTTCGTGAATGTAATCGCGTTTATTTCTCTTATCCCGTATAAACTTATAGAAAGTAGAAATATCGAGCTCTGCATCTTTTTCAAGCTCACTGAAATGTTCTCTATCGTTCATTTCTTTAGCTTTCAATAATTATTTTGCAATCAATTACTTCTCTTTCTTATAGTTCGCGTATGACATATATTCTCAGCCTCTTGGCCTACCATTAGAAATCCATACCCTGCGTTTCAGCCGCATTTCCGTGTGAAACTTTTTTACGTTTAGTACGGGCAAAACCTCTTTATGGGGAGAAATCTAGAAGCTGCTTCATGTAAACCCTTTACCGTGTCTTGAATAATAATTTCAATATCGACGTTCATCGCTAGTTCTGCCTTATGCAGTTGCGCTAACAATTCATTGCGTGTTGCTTCATTATATCTGTTTATTTGTTCTGCTGAGGCTTTCTTAAATTTATGGAATGAATGATATGCTCGTCAGCCATTGTTGTATTATGTACTAAAGGTGTGACCAACTCTATTTTTACAGGATGATGATCTGAAATGTTCAAAGGATGTACATCTATTATTTCTGCCTTAACTACTAAATCGAATTTACTTTCTTGCAATAGTATACGGTCTATCAAAGATTTTGATTTGCCATGGGTTGAGAAAAACGTAAAATCAGGCCCTTCACAAATGGATTGACTATTAACAGATACTAAATGCCTATCGCTCAGAAACTTTTCTAGAATAGTGCCTCTAGCGTTTGATGTTAGACAATTTGCTTTGGAGATAAACAGTGAACATAACTGACCATTGAAGTCTCCGACGAGTATGGGAATGCCTTCTTTGCAGAAAAAATCAAACTGATCCTTTAGTTATTCTATTGTTTCGGAGTAACTTGCAATAGGAAAATTTGTTGATGGCAAAAGTGCCCCGAATATAAAATATTTAAGTCTATCGTTACATTTTACCTCTATCGCTAAAACTCTGTCACTTGTCACTGCCAGCGCTCGACAAGGGATTAACGCGGAGTGATTTCCTATAAAAGATTGCTATTCCCCCGAACCCCGTATGTCTTAGCCTTTCTTCGAAATTTACTGTTAGCCTATTGTCAGAGCGTGAGAACGATTTAAACTCTGGATACATATTGTCTAGGAAATTGAGCTGCTCCGGGAGAAGCCAATGCTCAGTAAGTACAGCAACATCTACTTCATTTAGCAAAGAATACAAGTAAGGTGACCTATACATGACTCCTTTTACGTTCCATGTCATCAGACGAAATGTATAACTAGATATTTGATGACTTAACGAAAAAAAGATTTTCAACACAAGTATTGCAATGACTATATAGTAATTGACCATAATATATGTATTTTACTTACTGCTCCTTTATTTATTTACGCCAATACTGCTTGATGTCCTTATCACCATAATCATCATACCATTCTCTTGCCCATACAACATTTGGCCAAAAACCTTCCTCTAAAACTTTCTCAAAGTCTAACTTATCTACCGTGATTAAAGCAGTAAAAGTGTCCTTTCCTCCTCTTACTCGCCAGTGCTGTAAGATTTGAGAGTCTATTACTAATACCCCTTTTATTTTAGCGTGTTTTTGTATACAAGTTCTCATCTCCTCTTTCGTTCTGTGAACCGGTATTCTTGACATTAGAACTCGACGTTCATACGAGTTCCTCGTACGTTTTTGTGGTCTGCAGTTTCTGTTGGTTGCGATAACATCGATCGTTTTGCTCACTTCATCTACGTCCTTGATGAGGTGCCCGGATTGTTTGCTAATGGTGACCTTCTCTCCCTGTCGTTGTTCCTTGTGTGTACTCGTGCTGCGTATTTCAGATCATGGTGATAATCACGTACATCGTTATCTTTAACTAATGAAGGTTCTTTGTTGGAGGTATTGAGTGTGGTGGACAGTGTCAGCGTCACTCCTTCCCTTGAGCCAGTTGACTTGGCCGTATATTCCATTTGGTCCGATAAATGCTTCCGCCGTTTGATATAATCAGAATCAAGAGCATTTATCGCATTTGCCATCTTTTCCGTTTGTGTTTCGATTGAATCTTTGCCCATACGCACTATATCAGCTAGTAATGTCTGAGTTTGTGCCGCACATTTTGAAGTAGCATTTTCTTTATCCTTAGTATATACTCTATCACCGAGCAATTGGTGTAGAAACAGCTGGTGAGCCTTTATAGCTTCCAGCTGGTTATTCTTCTCCTTGAGTGATATTCTCAAGGCCGGATTGTGTTTTGATAACTTCTTCTCTTCCTCTTTGCATCTTCCTAATTCCGATTGTAGTCTAGTCGAGTTAACATTTCTACTGAGCAGTTCCTTACGTATCTTGTCAAGCTCAGTTTTCAATTCATTTCTAATGTCATCTTTCATTTGTTAAATACTGCTTAATATAAAATGTTTTAGGTCTATTATCTTATATAAGTTCTCTGTTGTAACTGAACTGTCATTTTTATCATTTGATAGTGATGGTACTGAATTGTGATCTGATAACTTTATCACCTGTTCTGGTTTTGGTTCAAATCGCTAAGACTGTTTGTTAGATCCTTTTCTTTTAGATGCTTTCCTTACACATGTACTGTTATCAAGCATACCCGTGCTCGGCTTCTGTCTCGACGCAAGTCTTTTCACTTCAGATCAGTTGTTATCTCCTGTTAAGAAATGGTATAGAATAAATATATCCTCAGCTAATCTCTCCTCTAGAGGTGTACTATCACATTTTACTGTCCTCTCAACTATACGAGTCACAGGATAATTGGCATTTTCCAATTTAGCCAGGTCGTGTAGTGATAGTCTTATATCTTTTAAACTCTGCACATCCAGTTCCAAACACATTTTCTTTTTAAATTCATCTCTGTCCAAGGTACCACATTTCGAATCGATTTGAAGGTACATATTTTTTTCGGTCTGAGTTGCTATTAAGTCTTCTTCTAAACCGGACTTTTCGTCACCACTGTAGCGCTCATATATTTCTAGGTTGTCATCCATGTTCAACGGTTTACAGTGAAGTCTGTATAAAGTTGATAAATAGGTTAAAACCTGTTATACATCGCTCGCACTTGCACTAACGAATGTGAGCCCTCTTCTGCTAGGACAGATATGTAACAGTTGTATGTTCTGTTACCTCTGGTGCATCACTTAACTGAAACTGTTCTCATTGTTCGAATAATGAATGATATCTGGTCTAACTCAGAACTTAACTCAGAATTAACGTATTGTAATGGTACCTAAGCTAATGCGTTCGCTACCATAATATTTTGAATTCATACATATGCGATTTGCTCACTATCTACTCACTAAAAACATAATATAAAACACATATAAGGATATAACTACCGGCAATAGGATTGAGTACACATTTACACTGTAATGATATAATGTAACAACACTTCAGCAGCAGAGGGGGCGAATCGGACATTTTGTCCAATCGTTATTTTGCTTAATTATTACTTTCTGCACTCAACGATCTAGTGTCGTCAGCGCCTGGTAAAAAAAAAACGACGACGTCGTTGGGGGATCGTCGCGTCGTCATTTGGTTTAATTAACACCTTCTGCGCGCCGATTCCCAGCGTCGTCAGCGTCCGGTAAGCACGTCGACGACCGCGTCGATGTCATTGCCCCCTCTGCTGCTAAGAAGTTATTTACAATGAAAATTATTTACAACTAACCGAATATTTGGTCAAGTCCGATACGATATCGTGTCCGAGGATCATGTAAATTTATCGTTACGAATCCATGTGGGGTCGACTGAGCATGACTAAAAAAGTTTCGAAAAACATTAAAGTCCATGTCACCGCCACACCATGTCTGCCAAATATTTCGTAGCGTGTGTGTATCAACGCCGTTGAACACAGCAAGAATATTACAGTTGTCTCTAATTACTTTTGGAATCTGAGTGTATCGTTGAGTGACATATATCACGTCAGTGTTTTTATGCCTGCCTCTGGAAAATATCCTAGCTGGGTTTTTTTGATTGTCTAACATAACATCATCGTACACGACTAGATTGTTAACGTCGCCATCAATATCATCAATACCCGGTGCATCATTGATATCCGTAATAAACTCAATAACATTTTTTTTAGCGATCGCTGATGCATTCTCGTTGAAATCTTTCAACACCTCGTAGCATCGTTGATCATCTACGCTAGGAGCAACCAAATACAACTTATCCCACTTCATCCATCTCATTATTAAATTGAGTAACAATTGCGTCTTGCCGGATCCAGATGGTCCGATGATAATCATCCGGATCGAGTTTGGTAACGCTGCAACATGCTTAACTGGTTCTCTTGTTTTAGTCGCCGAAAAATCAATTATATTCATATCTCTATACATAAATTATGGATCTATATTGTGTGAAGTGTAGAGTACGTACTGGCACAAATGATATGACAACCGTTACAACAAGAAATAATAGATCGGCGCTTACTGGCAAGTGTGTACAATGCGGTACAAAGAAATTTAGATTTATTTCTATTAGACCCGGAGATGTTTTTAAAAAAAGCGAGGAGGTGACATCGCAGCCAAATTGGCAAAACTCCCCGGAACACCGTGGGCAAAGTATCCAGGAGAAAAACACCTCCCAGGATATAACTACTGTGGCCCCGGAACACGATTAGATATTAGACTCGATGATCAAAATCAGCCCAAACCCGGTGAGTATCCAATAAACGCTATCGATAAGGCGTGTCATGCTCATGATGTTGCTTACAAAAGTAGCGATCTGCAACAGCGTCATATCGCGGATGTAAAATTAATTCACGCGCTAAATGCTATTCCTGATAAATCCGTCAAAGAAAAATTGGCCTCATGGTTGGTAAAATCGGCTATGAAAGGTAAATTAATGATTGGCGCTGGTAATTAATAACAATCATCCAAGAAAAACGATGGATTCCATCTATTATTCTCCGAGAGGATACTGGAAGGGGAAGGCCGCAATTGGTAAGCTTGCAAGCGCTGCAAAGGTAACAAAGACCACTGCGGCTAATTGGTTATCCAAACAGGCTATATGGCAAATCTATCTACCACCGCCTAAACAAATCAACTTCTCGCGCTTTGATGTCAGCGTACCTAATGAAGTTCATCAGGCTGATATACTATTTCTGCCGCATGACAACGGTTACAAATACGCGCTAACCGTAGTTGATGTTGCGAGTCGATACAAACAAGCGGAACCGTTGAAAACAAAGTCAGCAACTGAAGTAGCCGATGCGTTTGAGCGGATTTATCGAAGAGGTCCTCTGCGCTGGCCAAATCTATTACAAGTTGATCCTGGTAGTGAATTTCGCGGCGCTGTTTTATCAACGCTGAAACATCATAGCGTCGCGATACGACGAGGTCATACTGCGCTACATCGTGATCAGGCAATTGTTGAACGATTCAATCGGACTCTCGCTGAACGGTTATTTGGATATCAATACGCGAAGGAATTCATCCAAGAAAAACGATCTCGTGAATGGGTTAAAAGGTTGCCAGGTGTAATTGCAGCGTTAAATAACGAGATTACCCGAGTAATCAACATGAAGCCCAGCGACGCGATTAAATACGAGTATATACCCGGAAAATTAAAAATAAATAGCGTTTCTAAGCCGATTCTTGGCGATGTCACTGTTAGATATCTATATGAACCAGGAGAGCTTGAAGGCGGTAAAAAAAGGGCTACCGATCCTATTTGGAGTGTTACCACACATAACATATCAACGATAACACGATCAATTGGTAGACCACCGATCTATAGACTGGATTCAACTGCTCCTCAGCGCGGATTTACACGCGAGCAACTACAAGTGATACCTAACGATACTCAATTACCCCCGCGTGGTCTTAACTAGCGCCGTTGCGTCTATTACACTCAAGACAGGTCAACCTCACATTGTTTTTGACATGACCGAGACTGTTATCGATCCTATCCACGGTAAATTGGCGAGTGTCTTTATCCGAATAACGCCAACTCATTATACAATTGCAACTCGCGCAGTGATTATTCTGTTGTTGTCGTAGCGAGATTATTAATTCGGCATCAATATCAAAACGCCGCTGTTTTTTTTTATCCTGTTGGCGGTAACCCGAGAGTTTTCTATCAATGACGCTTGCATCGATGGTGACTTTGTCGCCGGCTTCGTCGGTGGCTTCGTCAATAACAATTCTTCGAAGCTGATTTATCCTTCGTACTCTGGACACTGCAAGATAGACTAGATTCGACCATTCGATGCGATTATCAACTATCCAAACAATTGTGTCCGTGATGGTTAGTCCCTGCGAGGAATGTATTGTTGTTGCGTATCCTAGCGTCCACGGGGATTTATCAGCACGTAGCGCGTCCTCGACGACGCTGATATCAACGAGCACGATATCATTCAGCACGAGAATTTGTTTTTCTGTCCGACCTGGAATTTCAACTTCAATGTTCTGCCGCCGTGTGTCCGCGGGTCTATAACATAACGGCACTGGACGCGTTGGAAACTTTTCCTTATGCAACGTAAACAACTTCCGCTGAAGTGTGTCTCTGACTATCTTTCTACTCGCTACAATCAAATCGTTTGGTCTCCATGTTTCCCAGAATTCATTTAACGGCGTTTCCGGAATCACCTCGCGAATTATTTCACATTGAATTCTATCCGGCTGTAATCTGATTAATTTCTTAACCTCGCGCAGTTGTTCATCAAGTGCTCGGTAATCAGTATCGGTTTCTTCATAATAGTCCACAAAACCCCTTAACCAATCATGTGGACCCTCGCCGACAAATGGTGGTGGTTGGCCATGGTCCCCACACATGATTACCGCTGTATTCGCGCGCAGCAACCACTCAAGAAACATTTGTAAAGTATCTAACGAAACAGTACATATCTCATCCCAGATGATAATGTCGGGAATAAATTTTTCACCCATTCGATCAGGAGTCCACTCACCGCCGCTGTATCGAAAAAAGCTGTGATAAGTAACGGCGTCAACATTTCGTTGTTTTATCTCTCGCGCTAGTCTATGGGTCGGTGTAAGCACGATTATACTTGCCCGCGTTCGAAATAATTCAATTGCCCGAGTCGTCTTTCCTGACCCGCCACAGCCGCTTAAATAAACCGTCTTGTGTCTACAAATTGGATCAGAACACGATGGTGCATTAGACCATTCTGACAATTTATCACCGCGTAAGTAGTTGTTCTCAACGGTGACATCTGCTGACGGGGAATAATCGCGTCGTATTTCATTTTTAATTCTCCATGTACCCCAACTCTCGTCCGGACTAGTAAACTCGGCTACGTTTCCTTTATACGCTACGTCAACATAAAACGAATCAACGGCTACTCTAACCGCGGTATCGGGGAATCTATTTATCATCGAGAATAAATTGATAGCGGCATATCCCAGCATAGACGCCCTCAAATGTGGATACGCCGGGCTGTCTCCATCGCTGTAGGTAACAACTGTACCCAACCTCGTTCCATTGGACAAGAAAGCTGTTTTGCAGTTCACGTATCTATTTTTTGCCACTGTGTCCTTGATTACGAAATCATATTCTGCGTCATCTATAATCAGCCGTGAGCAATATCGTTTGTAGTCGTGGTTTTTTCCACCTTGTGTGAACTTACCAATTATTCTTCTACCGAGATCTTTTGCCTCGCGGTTTCGTTGGTTAAATATCCTCCTGGACCATTCGATGATATATTCCTCGTCGGCATCAATGTTTTTTCTGGACTCGTCAATTATGCTATCTAGACGCTCCGGTTCTGGTAACCAGACTTCAGTCTGTGCCCGGTATGATATAATCGCGTCACTGACAATCAACGAAACTAGCATGCTACAATCAATCATATACCGTAGCAGCGCTATTGGCAGCCATCTCTTTTCAGCC
Source organism: Sinohyriopsis cumingii (assembly GCA_028554795.2). NCBI lineage: Eukaryota > Metazoa > Mollusca > Bivalvia > Unionida > Unionidae > Sinohyriopsis > Sinohyriopsis cumingii. The sequence goes on from CM068838.1 coordinate 95,226,813, forward strand.
ATGTGTCTACCGATCCAAATATAGCAACAGCGATGGAGTCCTGCCGCGAATTCAAATGATACTATGCGAGCGAATCCGGTTAAATCAAAATCAGGCAGTGGTCCATTAATAGCAACACGAATCATTTCATGACTGGGGTGTCCAAATCGTCTAAAGTACTCAGCGGCGGATCCATACCCGAGAAAACTCGCTGGATAACAGGCAACCATATCAACCGAGATCATAGCGTCGCGGTTGTATTCAGTGTTCCATAGTCCACCGTGATAGTATTCCAAACAACTGGATTGTACATCCGGTAGAAATTCTCTGCGCGTTGGTCTCCACGCATTTTTCCTTGCTGCAACATGAGCTACAACCGATGGAATCGTAAAACAATTTGTTAGCAGTTGTTCATCATGCTCCTCAAATTCTATGGCGGTTTTTTTCATCCTGTTGTGAAATGCTTCAGTGCGATATAATTCACCGTTTGGTCTTACAAACTGATCAAAGGTATCCGCATCGTTTTCAGCGCTGCGAAGTAACCACATTGATACAGGGTCGTTTTTACACAAGTAGGCAATAGCATCAAATAGTTTCCTCTCCGCGAGAAAACCGTCCTTGGAGAATTGTTCTCCCAGGAATTCTTCGGGAATATACTTTACTGTTCTATCCCGTGGAAATATTGTGATCACGGGCGTCCATGCGTGTTCGTTATGATCAATAATTTTGATTGGGGCTCCCTTCGATTTATACTTCGATTCGTATAATACTTCACCGGTTATCGTTGTAACGGTTATTGGAAATCTCAGCGATGTTTCTAATCTCGCTATGTCGCTGATGGTTGCTCCACGCTCTTTTACGGTTAGTTCCCACTGGTTGATTTTGCTACGTCGTAAATCAGTCAATTTGTTTCCTCGACATGCATTTGTAAAATGCTCTATTATTCGTTCTGCTACACAATTTATCCCAGTTGACTGTTTCATCGGTTTCAGTTTTCCGATATCAGGTTTCTTATTTAACGGGTATATTCCATAAACAACTGCTGTTTCAGGATACGCTCGTTCATAGTATGGTTTGTCAATTCCGGTTAACAACCCCGGCTTGGAGTCGCGGCTGACAGTAACTGTTTTCTTGTCGCTGAGAACTGGTTCAAATTTATCACGCATGATCCAATCGCCTGATTCCACCCGGACAATGAATTTTACTCTGAAGAAATACCTTTTACCGTCAAGTTGTGATATTATCATTGCTGCGCGGTTGTCGTTCATGGTAGCATCAACAATGCCATCAATTCGAAATGTTGACCAACTGTGAGATGCGCCATCACGCTTGAATTCATTGATACAATCGCGTATTTTACTCAACAGGGTTTTATCGTTTATTAACGCTTTTGGTGTGTCCTTGAGGACTCTATCGAGATTAAACCTAATATTTTTCCGGGGCTTAATTGCTGCCAATCTCTCGAACTCATCCATATAATTAAAACAAGTATTTAAATGAAAGAATATAGTATAATGAATCACTGCAAATGGTTGATGATTGGGTCGACAACCCCGTGCAATAAATCATGTAGAGGTGAATTCTGCGGGTATCATTTACAAAGCGTTCGTAATGGTTCTCTTGGCCCCCTCCCGTGCTTGGTTTGCCACGTCGGTGTAAGAGGAAAATCACAGTTGTGTATCAATTGTGGCGGAAAGCGATACAGGGAACTAAAACGCTATTATGACAAGCGAATTAAAAACGCCGTCATTAACCCCACCGCCGACTTCGTCATCAAAACCCCCCAAGACTACGTTGAAAGATTCATAATTAAACCAAATAATAAATTAGACAAGTAGTATTATTATACAAATGGACCAAGAATTTCAGCCGCATCCCCTGCTCGTCAATTACGAGGCATCTCGCGACGGTATTGTTAGAAATCGTAGACTGAAGAAGCCGGTTGGATGGAAAAACAATCACGGGTATTTAATGTTTACTGCTGGAGGGAAAAAATATCTCTGTCACAGAATCATCTATGAATGTTTCCACGGATTGATCAAAGATACTCTCGTTATTGATCACATTGATTCTAATTATCAAAATAATAGACTGTGTAATCTGCAAGCCATCTCTCAGAGTGAAAATAGTAAAAAAGGCCAAACTGGTAAATACTCAAAGAAAGCAAAACCCGTAAAGTCATTTGATACAACAACTCACGAGGAAAAAATATTTCAGTCGATGAATGAGGCAGGAAAATATTTTGACATTTGTATCGCCTCAATACAATTTGTTGCAGAACGAATATATCAAACAGCGATCTCAAAAAAGACGGGTCATAGAATTCGATTTTCATATATAACATCAAAGGGAGATAACTCGTTTTGTGATAGCGTCGCATGACAAGAGTTACGTCCCTTGAAGTCTAATTAATGTTGCGTCCCTTCAAGTCCAATTAATGTTGCGATTAATTAATCATTTTACGATGAAAACTAATGAAATACACGCTATTATCTAACAGCTGTATTCTTTTTTTTAATGTTTTATTTGAGTATTTGGTTTCATTTAAATGCCGTGAAACACCATTAATAAGTATTTAAGGATTCAAACGATTCAAGGGAATTCAAATTAACACACACCTTGTGACTGACGCCGCTGTATTAGTCACTTTATATACAAGATGACTCGTTATAAGCCTGGGGCTTTCGAAAGCCAATTCAACTAATCAAAACTAACCCACGCTCTTGACCCGGGCGTGTGGTTGTCTTTTGTTTACAATCATGCAACCGGGTTAATTTAATTGGGTTGCTTTTGATTGGTTGAATTGGCCGTAGAGTTCCGCCCCGCCGTTTTATGTTTGTGCTGTCTTGTGCCGTCCCATCATCCATCAATCATTTCATTATAAATATATTCATCCTTAATTAAGTACATGTAGTGATGTCCCCCAAGCATATCTTCTGGGCGGTCTACGATGACGTTTGTCACCCTAGGCCTCCCTCCCGGAGATGTATGCTTTGGGGTTCCAAGATGTGAATGTCCTTAATTAAGTATATGTATATGCCTGCAATCTGCCACAACACTCGAGTGGAGATCTACGGCATTGTACTGTCCATGTATGCCTGCAATCTGCCACAACACTCGAGTGGAGATCTACGGCATTGTACTGTCCATGTATGCCTGCAATCTGCCACAACACTCGAGTGGAGATCTACGGCACTGTACTGTCCATACAAAAAACGGGGTCAAAAATGGCCCCAATAATTTTATTAAAATTTTTGATATTAGAAATAAGATGTTTTATAAGAATAATGAATATCGAAGACATCAATAATATATTAACTGAGATTTCAAAATTAAAAAATCAAGGAATTGAATTATCTGATGGTCTCGACAGTGAAAAAATATTATCCGATTATGAGATTATTAACGAACAGTCGAAACGGGGGCGTTTTACCCTGGCCCGCGAGTATTTTTTTATAAAACGATTACAACATACGATTAATGAGAACCTGTACCACAATGACGCAAATGCATTCATTGGACTATTTACTGCCGTTGAAATAATACGAAAAAAACTCGGACGTGTTTATGAACGACGCCGGGAGATTTCTAGTAAGATCAAAAACATTAGAAGGATTATAGACGAAAACTCCGTGGAGCTCCCGATGGTACACTCGGCGGAAAATTAGAAAATTGCGGATCAATTTACAATAATGGTAGGTGAATCACTTACTACTCGGCTAGCCAGAGAGCGGCTAGCAGCGCTTAAAAAGTTTATACCGTTACGAGACAGAGTGAGAGAGAAACTTCAAACGCGACAACAAATGCAAACTGATTTTGCTGTTGGAAGTGAACAGTTATTTGCCCCGGTAACTAAAGCGACTAAGGATGTTACGGCGGCAACTGTACCCGTTCTTGGTGCGCTTGAAAAGATAGCAACTCAGACAGAACAAACAAAAAGGTCTTTAGAAACACTCCCTGCAAAAATAGCGGCTGCTACAACACGGAGGCCACCACCACTCGCTATAACCGAACCACAAGAACCTTATGTTACAATGGCCGACGAAGAAGAACCAGGCGCCACCGCAAGAGAACCAGAAGAAGAAATACCCGAAGAAACACCAGAAGAAGAAATACCGGAAGAAAAAGAGGGGAATATACCCCGTATTGTACTCAAGAAGAGCACAATAGATCAAATTAGAGGCTTCAGCAACAGGGAAGAATTAATTAATTTTACTGCCAACAATTTTGCTAAGAACATACGAGATAAGAAGCATATCAATAGCGGTTACGAGAAAAATATAAAGTCGTTAAAAGACTGGGCAAGAATAGTGTATTTAGCAAGTAAACATAAAGATGCATTACCACATCGTAGTAAATCCGATTACGACGCATTCCACAAGGAAGTTAAGAGTATAACACCAAAAAAAGGAAAAGGATACCCTGTTGGTAAAGAATCCTACGGCGTTACCTGCCCTAATAGTGTTCTCAGTGATATATCACGGCTGGAAGTACTAATCGGAGGAAAACGAGCCGGAAATAACTCTACGGAAATAATCAATGAGGCCGCTGATATTTGCAAGCGTTTATTTGCAGGCGGTATTATGGACATTAATGCATATCGAACGCTCATAGACGAGCTCGTGGATGATTAATTGGAAAACTGGTGTTTTTAATAAGGATGATCATACACTACAACCATGATAAACCAGTACTCGTCTACGTGGTAAACTCGCGATTGCCTGTTTACCGCGCGTACTATGGAGATGGTCTCGGTAGCACCATTGCGGGGTTATTTACAAGAATGGCTCCAAAAGTAGCGCCGTTAGCCAAACAATTAGGAATGAAGGCTATTGATGTTATTCGTGATAAGGGTATTAGTGCTATTGGAGATGTTGCCGGAAAGGCGCTTTCTGCCGCGCGAGACAAACTAATGTCGTTGGTGAAATCCAGGAGAAAAAAACAGAAACCACCGGTGATGCCATCAACGACAGTGATGCCTGCAAATGTCAGTAAAGTAATAAATAACGCCGTGGAAGAAAAATTAGAGTCGTTGGCGACGACTCAGTCGTTGGCGACTTCGCCATCCGCCGATGCGGCAACCAACGCGCTCATGAACGCGATAGCGGGGAGTGGTTTAAATTCAAAGAATTTACGACGAAAAAATCGCAATTGAAAACATCAACATGATAAATAATAGAATGTTTGCGCGTACCGCTGATCCCGCGTTTGATATGGACGCCCCAGTGCACAGGGATGATTCTGTCCGCGATTATCAATATTATTCTTATTATGCAGCGCAACCTGACCTACGATCGCGAATTGAACTTCAAGTCCAAGATACCAGTAAATATTTTTTGCCGTGTGAAGCGTTTATCGAAATCGAGGGAGAACTCGTGACAAATGCCGCCGATAATGCACCATACGCAGATGACCATCGTGTTCGAGTTGGCTTCGTCAACAACGGTATCATGGCGTTATTTGAGAGCGCCAGATATCTTATTGACGGGCGAGAAATTGAATCAATAGAACGCGAGGTTGATGTTGCAACAACGATAATTGGGTTGGCGAGATACTCGGATGATTATACAAGATCGGCGGGTCCATCTATGATGTTTGCGAAGGACACCACCAATAACGCTGACCATATTCAGTACATCAACGTGCTGGCGGAAAGAGATACCGCAACTGACCCACAGGCTGAAGCAGCCAATCCAGACCGCAGAGCAAGACCAGGTGCTAATTTTAATATTATAAAAAGCACCAACAATGATTACAATCTAGGATTCGCAGCACGAGTAGGAATGTTGCAAGGACCACGCCGACAGTTTTCATGCGCGATTCCACTCCATCACATATTTGGATTCTGCAGAAATGTCAGAAAAGTTGTCTATGGGGCTAAGCATACAATCGCGCTGACGCGAAGGGGCGATGATAACAATGCAATATGGCGTGCTGCTGGCGTCGCTGCCGGTAAAGTCATTTTAACTAAAATGGCATTGTGGATGCCGGTGCTGACTCCATCAGTTACCACGGAAGCACGATTGTTAGCATTTATGGAACAGGGAGGGAAATCGTTGTTGAGTTGGCTAGCGGTAACAACTGATGCTAAAGAGGATAACGTCGCCGATACGTTTACATGGCACCTGGCATCAAAACAGGGTGTTTCAGCCCCGCGTCATATATTCATAGCGCTACAGAATAGGGAACGATTGGGCAGTCAAGAACGCAGCCATATGATATTTGATCAATTAGGAGTCAGGGATGTTTCGCTGAGAATAAACGGACAACAGGAACCATCCGAGGATATACAGCTTAATTACGGCGACAACCATATCGCACGTGTGTACCATCGATTGCTGTCGTATATGGGTCGTGATCAAAACGTCGACACTGGTTTGCAAATATCACAACTTGATTTTAAAAACCTGTATCCGATTTATTACTTTTCGTTGGAACATCTTGATTTAACGAGACAATCCGTCGTTGATATACACTTCCGAGCTCGTATAGCCCCGGGTGGTGTTAATTATAGAGCGGTTGCTGTCATTCTCAGCGATAAATCAATGCTGCTAGAAGGTGTTGGTGGACGAATGAGAATCGTTGATGCGCCAGTGGAAAACATGTAATTGAAAGCACAAAACGCGTTTACAATAAATGTCGTATAGTGTCGTCAGTGTAGAGTTGACTGATGGTCAAGTCAAGAAATTACGATCAAAGTCGGCTAAACAATGCGGAACCACAATAACGCTGAAGCCGTCGCAGATGGCGGGTGGTAATCATAAGATATCGTTGACGGCGCGTCAAATAAAACATTTCAATGATGCGATGAAGAATAAAAAGGGTGTTCAAATAGATTTTTCGGCCGCAGCAATTAAAAACATGGAAAAGACCGGTGGGATATTTCCGCTGTTAGCTGCGATTCCGGCATTAATTGCCGCGGCCGCACCAGCAGTGGCTAAGGCGGCGGCGTTAGGAGCCGTTGGTACCGCGGCGGGGATGGCATTGAAGAAGGCAACCGGGAAAGGCTACAAAAAAAAACGACCCGTAGCCGGAAAGGGTCTAAGACTACCGGGAACCCCGTATTCATGGTATTCGGGAAAGGGTCTAAGACTACCGGGAACCGTTTATTAACGCAGGAGTCAATGACTCCTGAGTCAATGACTCCTGAGTCAATGACTCCCATGTCTAATTTTGATTTAATAGACGCCGCAAACGCGTTAGCGATAAAAAACTTCAGAGGTGTTTTTATGAGGGATCAATTACCGGCGGCCCCAAGGAATACTGAAACCGGTATAATTAACCTCGATGGGTCCTCCGGAGCGGGAACTCATTGGGTTGCATACGCGATTGATCCGCGTGCGATCGTCTATTTTGATTCATACGGGTTAGCCCCGCCGAAAGAGTTTATGCGGTATATCCGGGCGTGTTCAGCCCCGGCGTGTTCAGCCCGGGTTTTTTATTCCACGCTGCCAACACAGCAGTTAAGTGACCCACCGATATGCGGCCGTGAGGTATTGAACGTACTCGCGGCGATTTCATCATCGCGAAAACCACCTCATGTGGTTGTAAACGAATACACTAGTGGGGTCGTAGAGGCCCGGCGGGTTAATTAGAAACGTCGTTTTTTTCTACAATAACGATGATTGATATTTGGGGACGACCGGTTTCGGCGCTGAAAGAATCCACGGAAACGGCCGCCGCCGACATAAAAAAACTAATTGAGGATGAAATCGCTGATATGTTAAATTTAATCAGTGTTGACCCAGGCGAAATAGTTGTATTTCAAGACCGCCAGGGTAAATTGAAATCCGGTAATGTGTCACTGAATGATGTTTTAACACGACAGCGTGATGCCGCCGAGGACACTATCGCGTTATATACCGGCGACGGACGACTCAAACCGGGTGAACATATATCGGCGGTAACATTAGTCAAAGACGGTTTTATAAGGTTGGATAGATCGGTGACCGAACTTGACGCGCAGGTGAAAAAATCTGTCACCGAGGTGAAAAAATCTATCACCGATATACAACTCACTACCGCTAGTTTTTTCGGGACCCCGGCGGTAACCGAACCAAATCTTGCAGCAATAATGGGTGCTATTTTGGATTTTGCAACGCTGTCGGGCCAATTTGTCTCGTTACGGAAAAATGTTAACAGGATCGATGACAACTTTGATAAATTCTTTGGTAAAAAAAATACCAGACCGGATGAGATTACAACAACTATAAATGATATCACTGCGTATGGACAGGAAATAAAAACAATCAAACTTGATGTTGCAGAGAACAGAAATGGTGTAGTAGTACATGAGCGGGAAATAGAAATAATCGGCGCTAATGTTGCAAGGATCATAAATAATGTAGACTCGCATGGACGGAAAATAGAAACAATCAAAACTGATGTTACAACGATCATAAATAATATGGACACGCATACACAAGAAATAGGAATAATCAAAACTGATATTGAAGCGAACAAAAAGAGTGTAGACGCGCATACACAGGAAATAGGAACAATCAAAACTGATGTTGAAGCGAGCAAAAAGGGTGTGGACGCGCATACACAGGAAATAGGAACAATCAAAACCGATATTGAAGCGAACAAAAAAAATGTAGACACGTATTGGCGGGGAATAGGATTAATCAAAACTGATGTTGCAGCGAACAAAAAAGGTATAGACGTGCATACATATGAAATAGGAACAATCAAACTTGATGTTGCAGCGAACAAAAAAAGTATGACCGAGAATACACGGGAAATAGAAACAATCAAAACTAATGTTGCAACGAACAAGAATAATATAGACGCGAATTTGCGGAGAATAGAAATAATCAAAACTGATGTTGAAGCGATTAAAGACGGACTACCGAGAATAACAGAGCAACTCGAAACTAATATTGAAGCGAACAAAAAAAATGTAGACGCGTATGGAGGGGAAATAAAAACAATCAAAACTGATGTTGAAGCGATTAAGGACAGACTACCTAGAATGACAGAGCAACTCGAAAAAATGAAAACACCTCATGGGATCATCGGCAGTGGCGTATACACGGTTCAATACGGATCATTCGATTGGACTCCTACGCGTAATGCAATAGATGTCACCGCAATTGTTAAGGGTATTTATCGATTGACATTGATTTCGGCGATGCAGTTCAGTATATCATCGCCGAGTTCATCCGGGTTTAACAATACAATATCAACAATCATCGACAAGGATACAATCGAACGGTTTATAATTAAAGCCGTTGATAGAAATCTAGCCGGGGCAAACATTACATGGTATGTGGAATTTGTAGCGAATCTAAGTAATTAAAAACACTAGTTCTTTTAAAATAAAAATGACCACCAAGGAAATTGAATCAGAGGTATCACCGACGTCACATCAATATCGATTCGATACCGCAAAAGAATTCTCCGCGAACTTGAAAACGCTTTCCGAACAATACCGTGCAAAAATAAAAAAATACCGCCGAAAAATAACCGCCATCGACGCGGTCGTGTACTCGGTGTCGGGTATAGTGGCCGGTACCGGTGTTATTTTATCCACGGTGACCACGATAGCCCCGATCGCTGTTCCAATCGCTGTCTCCGCGATGACAACAGTTGCTGGAGTCGCCAACGCAATCACTAGGAAGATATCATCGTGTTTTCAGAAAAAACTCAACGAGTATACAGTAAAACATCAAATAGTATCCGACGCATACTCGAAATTATCCGGGTTGATCTCGTTATCGATTGATAATTTGTTCGTATCCGATGTTGAATTCTCCACGATGGTCCAGTTATATAGCTCCGCGATGTCAAAAATCGAGGATTTTCAACTGGAAGCCGAAACCACCTGGTTGTTGAAATTAGACACTAAAGACAACAAATAATAATAATGTCGCTGAACCCCGAAGGGTTTCAATTACTTCAGCGGATCGCGGAGAACACCACTCCGGTACAAACAAATATGATATCAATAACGTCAACGAAACCCGAATTCAGTGTGAACTTCCCGTCGCCGGTTCCAGTGAAGGAAATAGCGCTGGCAAAATTGCGAGTATATCACAGTTGGCCTAATATTCGAGCGGATGCATTTAACGGACAACAACCTAATAACTCGCTGGTTTTTGCACGGAAAAATAAACCCGATGGGACCCCAGACTGGGAGGAGGTTACAATACCAACTGGGTCATACCAAATAGAGCAAATCAATAAAGAATTTCAACGCAGAATAAAATCGATCACAGGAAAGGAATCAAAAATCGCTATTACGGTTCATGAACCGACGTTATCATCGACGATTGAAATAAGCACACCGGGGTATATGGTTGATATTTATAACAGTTCAATAAGAACCATACTAGGATGGCCTAAGAATCCACCCGCGGATTTGCACACAAATGTGCAATCGTATCATGAGATTAATCCCAGTTATCTGAATGATTTGTCTATTATAAGAAACACGTTATTACCCAGCGAGTTTATATTTCAAGACAGGAATACCATGCAATGGTTTTTTCCGTATAAGAAAACTCCTGAATTGTCAGCCAAGGTCACAGTTCGTTTAGATGATATCACTGGTGCGTTTGCCGAGATTAATCGTAATTACCAATCACAACTAGAACAGCTACGGAAAACAAAAGCACGAAAACACGTTGAGGTGTTAAATCAACTTATATCAGACATGGAATATATTAATGAGCGAATCGTTAAGACAATATCCGATAGCAGCGATGATAATAAACAAAAATTCCTAACCGGGTATAATATCACAGAAGCCGATTTACCCGATTTCAAGTTTCCAGGATACAACGCACCTGAACTAAGAAAGTCTCTTAATGATTTTCTCAGTCCATCAACTTATATCCTCAGACACGATAACGGGGATGATGGTAGGCATATTGCTCCATACAACGTAAATATCGCATCGGTGATAGCAATCAATCTAGTGTGTGATGTTATCGAAGGGAGTTACCAGGTAGATACCAATCAATCAAATCAAGCTCAACAGGGATATATCCTTTATTCATTT
>CM068838.1:95242796-95505296 GCA_028554795.2 Sinohyriopsis cumingii
TCGGTTTTTTAAGTTACGGAAACACACGTAGATTGTTTACTAACCTCGTGGCAACTTGAGTATGTTATCTTGCTCAAAGACATGACTGTGATAAAAAGTGCTAAATTTAAAATATTAATACTGTATCTCCATTTCCCCCATTGAACATGCAATAAATGTAAACCGCCTGAACAACATTTCGATCCCTGTTATATGACAATATTTGGTAAATATTATATATTGTATAATGCTAATGTATGCAACGGTATTCAGTGATGAAATGTGTTAGACGGGTTTCGCAGCAACATACTCTTATTCTTCGTTGTGACAGCTAGCACAATTTGTACGAATATACTATTCAATGTACACCAGAGTATGATCGCGTCACACCCATTGATCTTGATATATAACAGGTTACGTGTTGGACTCGTGCTGTTTCCTGCATCATATCAAATAACGTCTGATTCCGGCTATATGATCTATTAAATATATATGCTGAATTTCCCAATTGAATAATTGTAACAAATCGATGTTACATGTTTTTGGTGTTGTATTGAACATCTATACAGTTATGCTTGGTTTTAGTGATTATTTGTGTGATTATGGTAAGTCGGTGTTTCAAGGTGTTTCTCAAATCAAGCACTAAGGTAAATGCTAGAAGCAGGCGCCATTATGTGCAGTGTTTACAATACTTGTGGTAGCAGGGATTAGTTTTGTAAATTGTAATCTCCCTAGTTTCTTAACATAAAGAATTCTCGGTAGTTCCACCCAAAAACAATTTGAAATCGAAAAAGTTCTTTGTATTAGGTATTTGGGCCGTGTTCCGTGTTGTATCCTTAGAAAGCATATATATATATATATATATATATATATATATATATATATATATATATATATATATATATATATATATATATATAAGGCGGGTTAAGACCTGCTAATGCGTCATACGAATATGAAGCAAGGAAAACGTTGATACATTGGAACTGAAATTCATCTCTGGCAAATAATGATGTTGATGTGATAAAATTCACCTGCACATTTGTTTTCCATATATGCTACTAATGGTACCGAATTACAAATAGGATATCGCTTATTATGTATCAACATTCATCATGGAGTCCAACTCCTTTAGTTCCACTTATAATAAACAAGTATGATCCTGACTTGCGCACATATAAATTGTGATATTCAGTTATATCATAACAAAGGTTAAGAGAACTGAAAACAACTCAACCATCGTAAAATCAATAGCTGTTGGTGGAAGCTCCAGTGCATGCAAATCTTTAGTAAGAAGACGATAGCATATTGTCCCGTCCAACCGTGTTTGCATGGGTTAAGTGAAATAAAAAATGGATAGATGACTTCGTCAGCCTAGGGTTCAGCAATTAAGAAAAGCAATTAGTGATGCAAGTCAATTTGAGCCGACATTCAATAAATGATGAGTTGTCACGCATTATGTAACCCACAGAGTGCCAGGTCATGTTGTCTAATCCAAGATAATGTCAGTTTCGTGTGCCCGTGGTACCATCGATGTGAGTTCGTTTGGCATGAACCACCAAGAAAATGCATGACTGATTTTACCATTGCGAGAAAATCATTATTTTCTAATGGAAACGTGACCTTCTGCATGTTTTTCCCAGTAATCAAAGGCGTTTTTCTTTTTGAGACTTCTGCCACAAGTAACGTTTTCAGAGAGAAGTTATAGGCGAAAACCTCAATGAGTACCAAATGAGTAGTTGTCGACGCTAAAAATTACCCCAAGATTGAAATGTGCACAGTAGCTAGACATTAAAGGGGCGAAATTCGCCCAAAGGATGGCATCGATAACAGCGGGTTGTGGGTCCGCTAACGATTCCTATATATTCTAAGGAAATACATACGATATGTGACTTGAATAATAACCTGCATCTTTGCAAAACACCATACATTGAAAGCCGATCTGGCCTAATCATCACTGTATCTAGCGAGTCTTATAATCGTAGCGGCGATGTCAGCGTTGTCGATAATTGACTCGATTTCCTTTCCATCAATGGAATAACCTGCGCTGATGAATAACGCTACGATACCATTGTTGATAAACCCAGCGTGGGCATTGTCATCGTGATTAGTGTAGTTAGGATATATGTTCGCATTATGCTATTCTTAAACTCTCTCTATATATATATTTTATTTTGTCTAATACATTTTTAAAGCGCCCATTATCAAATTGGATATAACGGAACGTACTATTCGCTTTTGTTGCGGTTTCCTAATCAAAGAGTCGTTGCTGAGCGGCCTCATTAATGATTTTACTATCCGCTGCTGAAATTTATTTTATCGATGGTATGATAATCGCCTTTGGTTTAACCTTTGATTGTCGAGTGAATAATCGTTTTCTGTGATTTTCAATTATTAAACGGCTTGGAATTAAAAGCTTGTACCCGATCAGCAACGATGTTGTGAATGCTATTAACAACTCGCATATCAGCTTGCTTAGCTGCTCGTGATGATAATGCTAAAATACTTTTAGTTTCCTGCAAGCGATCCAGGAATATCATCACTAGGACCAGTTCCGTAATAAATCATATAACTATTTCACTTGTGTTAACAACACGCACTGGTACCACATGCCCACGTAAGATTATGATTCCAGTTAAATGTCAGGTTATATCTAATGTATAATTATAGTGTCTATATTTATTCACAACACTTTGCACTGTATATGTCTTGATCAACACCGGTAAAGCGAAAATGTGCCAAGCGACTATTTATGTAAAAGACGAAGCAGTAACTAATATAAAATCAACCGCGTTCCAAAGTTTGAAAAACTCCAAACAATATATAATTCTGAACAGCCACACTTGAGAAAACTCCGTTCTTATAACTGCCACTGATGGCATCACATGATACATTGATTAGATTCGATGAGGTAATCCTCCCAATGTCTGGCGCCATATGATATCCCCTAGGTAAAAGTTGTTTGTCATTTTGTATATCTTCGGGCGAACGTGCTGACGACCATTTAACATGAATCGCGTTTGGCTCAGATTCGATCAAGATAGCGGAGCTTATTGTAGGTTCATTGGCACATATATCAATTTTAGAACCTTTCTCAGTCATCATCATCATCATCTTTATTTCCTTCCATGGAAGATTACATGATATAAGAATAAATCATCTGAATACAATCAATAAATATTTAAAAAAAAAAAAAAAAAAAGGTTCTATATTGGAATACAAATACTTACGCAATATCAATCAACAAAGTGTTCGTCAACTCATAAGTTGCAAGTTTCAGTACCTTATTTACAGAAGAGAGCTGCACACTGCATGACAAAGTATGCTGCATACAGGACGAATAGCTTGGAGATTTCTTTGTCGATTACTCCTGATAGTAACCTTTTACCTAAAAGATATTGTAGTTGCAGCTCATCTTCTGCATTAAATAACGTAATGTGCAGGCTCAGGGGAAATTTATCAGTAAGGAAATCCCAGAAAGAATTTCGAAAGTTCGACATATAAGGACAACTAACACAACAATGAAGTATCAAGTCTGTATAAACATTCCCACATCTAATACACATATCAAGCTGTGTTTGTGGAACAGCAGCCCATAGTTTAGCTACATATGTAAATACCTTAGTGTGTTGTCTAGTTTTAGCCGACTGCCACACTGAGGCAGGTCGTAAGTATTCGTGTATCGAAGAGAATCTATCAAAATCTGCTTGATTAGACATACGAACTCTCCAGAGGCTATTTTCAAGACCAACAATTTTTGACCTTACAATTTCTTTCCAATTATGTTTATTTGTACCAAGACCGCCAAACGAATACAATCAAATAATAGGCCAACTTAAATAAACTCTCAATGATCATAATGCAACTTAAATGATTTTGATTCATCAGCGGTAACATATGTCATTAAATGTTGGTTTCGTCGATGAGGTTGTGAGCACATAGGTAATACTCGGGTTTGTATTTACAGCAACACTTGGCATCGCTGCATCGATTTCATATACAACACGAAATGTGACAACCTTAGATGTCTCATCAGAACTCACCATCTGTGTCGCAATATATGACAGTGATGTTTTTAACAACTCATACATTATTCGCAAACAACGTTTTGTACAACAATGCCATTGGTGAGCAATTGCTAACAGGTTGATACGGTATTACTAATGACTTCTGGCAAAACAGAAAAACTGTTTTCAATTATTTTGGTGTGTTATGTTAAATGTTCCCCATCCTTGTTTAGCCTTGTTTATTTTCACATAGTTTTTTTTTATTTGTTATAATTGTGCTTGACCACCAGTCTAATCAATAGTGAGAAAATAATGAGTTTTTTTTTTACCTCAATAAATATATCACAAAATTGATCTCTAATGTAAAGGATTTTATTAGATGTTCATTTTTTCCCCGTTAACTTTACATTGTCAGAATCGTTTAGTATTCCCCGATACTGAACGCGCGCGACAATACACATATAGGAATCGCATGCATAAAGGAACTACTTTTTATTGTAAACAAGCAATGGACGCTGACGCCAGCACTTTTGATTTGTAAACAATTCACGGACACTCGCGTAAGATGCTATTTACGTTGTGATTGTTTAAATTTGTTTCTGAATGAACTAAAACATGTTTCGTGGACTGCAAAAAAACAGCTGTTTTGGCACATTCCGCGTTGATACAATGTTACGGATTTAGGCTAGCTACTTTATATAAAAAAACGCAAGATAAGGTCCTTACAAATAACATACAAGTGACAAGGCATATACTGACTTCTTTAGCTGCTGATAAGAATGGCAAAATAAAAATATACTTGCAGTTTTACATCCTCAAAATGTATTTTCTTAATTATGCAAATCCGAATTACATGAGCCATGACATAGGTTTTCAATCTGGATTACACATTTCGAAATTGTGCTGTAATTTCGATGACAAGTGCAATTGCATCCTCCTTACTGCGCTCAAAATGGAATATACATTAAACTCCATAGCGTCTTTTTGATAATTGCAATTGAAAGACTTCATATTTTTCCCACATTATGATTTCAAACATTCAATGCCAGAAACAGAAACACATTTGCAGACTTAAACAGGCTTCTACAGCGCCACTTCAATCCGATGTATTTCATGTATATTTCGCACAGATGAATCCAGTCCATAATCACAAACGTTCGTTGAATCGGAACAAAATACCAAAATATATTCATTCCAGATCAAATGAAAAAGTTGTTGCAATGCGCATTCATTCACAATATGGCTGCAGATTTCATTTTTAACTAGACACGCCATTTTCTTTCGAAAGTTATGTCGTGCGCGCGACTAAGTTCAAATTTATCTGGGCGGAGTTATGTGCGCATTAATAATGATGTCATTGTGTACTGACAAATCTGCGCTTGAGTATTTAGTTTGGAATACGGCATTCATTCATTTACGTTGTTTCCTGTGGTGTATTTTGTTTATATAATTAAACCTTAGGTAGAATAAAAAAAATGAGCATATAATAAAAAGGTTATTGCATTTGTATGGGAAAATATGAACTCGTTTTGTCGGAAGGATATACTGCACTCTCAAGGTCGTGCAGCATTCCATTCCAAAACTCGTTCATATGTTCCCATTCAAATGCAGTAACCTATAAGTATGCCATGTCCAATGAATATTTGACTGTTACCGTTTTCGCGGATCACTTTTGGCATTTATGTGTATCGTTGAGCCAAATATATCAACTCGATGTTATTGTGTCGGCCTCATGAAACAATTTATTCGAAATTATTTCCTTTTTCAATCATCTGATTGTTTGTCGTAAACAACAAAATCATTTTCTCTTGCATCACGGTCGTCAACGGTGGGCGCTTCATCTATTGTGGACAAAAATCAATAGTGTTCGCTCTCTCACGTATCGCTTTCTTAAAATCTTTGAGGACATAATAACAGAAGCTCAGCAGCCGACGGTGGAATGACGTGCAACCGATGTTATGTTAACCAACTCAGAATCATATCTAATGATGGCGGAGGTTATTCTGTTCTGGCTGGACCAATAATTGATGCGCGAACTGAGTTTGGAAATATAGCACTGGTTCCGTCAGAAATATGCTTCTTTGGTTAAAGTGCTACTTTTGCAGAAAAATCAGTGACAACGAATTTCTCTTTTTCGTGAGGCCATTGAATTATACAATTATTTTTGATATACAAAATACCATGTATTAGCATTATGTGGGACATCGCATACAAATTCGTACGTCAACCCCAGCTACGGTTCAAACACAACGGTCGAAATGCAATCGCTAAACCTTTTTCCATGAGGAGCAAATAAGTTAACGTTTATAGGTGGATGCAAACACGGGTTTGCAAAAAGTCCTAGGCAGTGATGTTGCTGTTCTGTTAACGAAATTACCATAAACGCCATGGTGAAAAGATCTCGGTGAAAACGTATTCCTCCAAACGTGATTGACAAGGCCGCCACCTGTAAATACGCCTTACAAATTGTTGATTTTTCGATCAGATATAAAGAAGATTTATGAGCATGCCAAGTCATTGTGAACCATTTAAGCGCATTCTTGTCGAACGGTGCTTTTGGTCCTCAACGTGCACAGAAATCATCAATACGATCAAAAAGTTATATAACTTTGAAGCGATCACACGAGGGGGGACGCCGCTTGCACCAGTTATACACGTTAAATGATGAGATCAAACATACGATAGGATTTAAACTAGCTGACGCTATTCGTTGGAAAGCTGTCACTGTTTACAAGAAAATGATGTCACAATCACCACAGTTAGATCCACTTGGAAATATTTGTGTTCCGCATTTATATGCACCAGTGGAATGAGTATGTGGGTAACGTTGTACTACTAGCCCTGTATGGACCATTGATTTAGTTGTAATTTCATACACAGATGACTGTACAGGACAACTAACGCATATTTGGCCATCAACAAACCCTCTCATATGCATATGTAATGTATATTTTGTGCTTGACGTTTGTCCATGATTAAGGGTACAGTTTTGTTGCACTTGATTTTTGTCATGACTGTAAGTTGTAAATCAAGTTTTTGCATACGTGATTAATATCTTTGTAGATTTTGCGCTCCTGATTTTCTTGATGTTTACTGGTTTTCGAGTTCAAGGACTAGCCCCGTTTACGAAGGTGTTTACAAAACAAAATCGAATTTTCCATCAGAAATGACTCACACATAGGGAGTTGTATATATAGTGAGCGGTAAACAGTTATTAATCATTCCTGTCTCATGATCAATTACTGAGATTCAAGTAAGCTTACAGATGCTATGAAGGAAGGTATTTAGTCATAATATTCTTTGGAATAACCAAAGTGCTCATAGACGTTCAGATTAACACAATAAATTCATTTTTTCTGAATTATTTTGAAGACATTTTGGATTACATCATTGGTGTATCAATATATTCAAGGTATCAGGACATTCAAGACTCTTGGAATTAATTTGGAACATTCACAAGTTTTGGACATTGATTATTCGGGTATTAATTCACAATGCTCTAAGCGTAATTAAATTTTAACTCTTATGTTTTAGGGACAAAATGTTTTCACGATTGTTACTTAAATTGATGGTTTCATTTTTCTTTTGTTACATTTGAGTTCTTTAGTGTTAACAACGCCGTATTATAGTATTTGTACGAGAGGAATATAAATCGTTACTGCAAATAATGAATTATCAGCAAAATTTTTGTATTGGGTTAATGTGAAGGTTATTAATAATTGCAAAATGACAAATCGCATAAGTGGTAATTTCATCGGAAAATATCAATTGCTTGGTATCTTGAGGCAACTAACTGACTTTCCTGCATATGGATAGAAGAAACAGAACAATCAAGGTTACCGTTTTGAAAATAGCTAAGGCGTTCGTTAAAGAAGTAGTAAAGATGCAATCACAATGAGCGTGAAAAAGAAGAAAACGGGGCGCCATGGAAATGTAACAGAGTTTATGTGTCTCAGTGCCCACTTGATATAGATGTCGCAGAAGTCAGAAACATTAATGATTCCAATAGAGGAGAACACCCATTTTAAGAAGAGGGCCGAAACGCCTGAGTGTTGTAGCTACATCTTCAGTTCACCGTATAACGGATTATCTGTAACAAGAGGTGCATTCGTCTTGGATATCGATATATATCAGCGATCCAGGACAAAACACAACGAAAATATTCAGGGAGTCACAGTTATGTCTTCGAAAAGAGAGTTAGCACTCAAAAGCATTGCCACTATTCGGTTTATGGTTATGAATGTTAATGTTTATGTCTCATGAAAACAGATTGAAACGTTATTGAACTCTTCAACTTCTTGAGTGTGATAGTATGTTTGTGGGTATAGTCTATCTAAAATACTTCAAATATGCTTGAGGGCGATAGTGTATGTATATTTCACCACTCTTCTGTTACATCCTAATCCTCTTTTGTGATAATATATGTATGTATATGTATGCATAATACATGAACACTCCAACCTAGTGTGTAATAGTGTTAGTATATAAATATGCATTGGATAAGTAGACCACTGTGTATCATGTCTAACTAAGCAAACCCATACACATCTTTCAACATGGATTCGATATGTTAAATTACCGTTTGACCCGAGATAGTACACCGATGTAAACATACGGCATATTATTAATTCCCGTTCGACTTTGGATATCCCACATTACTACTATGATTAAGGGTCAAAATGTTCTAAGAATGTAACGATGAATACAGTGTTCTTCGGGCGATTGTGATGTGAGATTTAATGCATTGATGTTAGACTCCTGCTTGACACTGTAACTGACCATAATATAAAGCTACGTTGTGATAGTAGTTCTAGTTTTACCCAATATATCCTCACATTACGACTTATAGAATAGGCGTTGAGAATAGGAAGTGAAAATACTGTTCAGACAAAGAAATGGAAACAGTATCTGCCAGACTGCAGATCCATGTAGATACCTTGCCGCTTCACGATAGATATCTTTCCTTTGGTTCTGTCTCTATGGTATGAATATTGTGATGCTTCTGTGATACTTGCATTGTCAGGAACACTTGTGACATCTGTGGCTGCAATTAGAAATGTTATGCAGTTTATGACTTATATTCTTGCGCAAACATATATCTTTAAGCACAAGACGAAGTACTCATGACTATTAAAGTGTGATAAGTTTTTCAAAATCACAAAACAAAAGTATTTTGATGTATATATCGTGCTATTTATATATCAAGAGTCGCCATACATCAATTGGCTGAGCGTCAGACTCAGTGTGTCCTTGGCTCTTTTTCCTCTTTGTAACCAATAATTCAGCTAAAAGCAACCAACGAACCAACTGTTTACTATCATGCTCTTTCTCAAGAAATTCGATGACGTTTATATTTCCAAGCAATAAACAACTAATTTTCATTCCACGGCTTTCTTAAAACCTGATTATCACATTTATTTTCATCCTCCATTTCAAATATAAAAAGTCAGTTAAATCATTGATGGGACTCTTGGTCTTTTAATTTTATTTATATTTCCATCACTGATCAAAGATAGGCCATTGGTGTGCATGAGAGACGAACAGTTTAAAATGAATTTATATCTTCACCGTTGCTAAATATTGATGTGAGCTGGCGTTGAACCATCTTTGACGTAGAACAATCCTTGGTTAAGCACACAAGTGCCACGTTTGCCCCATAGTCAGCTTCATGACAAGTAGACCGACATGCTTGTGTAAAAAACAAGCGACAATGACAGATTTTCCATCAGGATTCTGCAGCCTCTGGAATTAATAGGAACATAAACCGGCAAGATCATGTCTCCTGTTACAATCAGTCTAAACACAGGGAATGTTTCGAAGTGTTCCGATAATCGGAACAATGATTAACGAACTGAACGGAGTGATGCAGCTCAGAATTCAAAATTTGATGCACAACATGCCCAAACTTAAGACGTTGGAAACATGCTTTGTCAGATGTAAAATCAGTTTGACCAGTGTTCGCAAGTTAACGTTGAAGGTTAAGATGGGCGACCTGTTCTTGACCAATGCCATTAAATTTTGAATATAGTGTTGCAAAAGCTAGCCCGCTAAGAAACTAACCCAAAACATTTCATCCTTAGCGGACCGTACCAAATTTCTCGCTTAATATTCAAACACGGTAGCTTAACGTAAAGTTAGGTATGCAGAGGCCAATCACTATCCATCGTGATTTAAAACGATTAACAAAAATTTTGCTTTCATGGTTTCAGTATAATACCAATAACTAGGACAACTGCGCCAAAGATGAATAATCACTGTGCGAAGATTAATTTCATTATTAGGCAATGAACGCAACACATCTCGTTTTAGAACGGTTAATACAGATGTCCATAACTTTGATAAAATTTAAATTGCAGTCGATATATTTCAAGTTAAACACAGAAACGAAAAATAATTGTTTTTGTTCAATTATAAATTGTTACTCATGTACCTTGTATTTATCATTCTTTTTGTCAACGTAATAACAATAGGGAATCGTTGTGATTTACTAATAGCGAGCAGTGGTGACAGTTACATATTACACAATGGAAACAAAAAAAAACAAATCTGAACCTTCCAAACCTAAAAATGTTACTTATTTATTACTAAATGCTTTAAAAATAGCATTATTTCTAATAGTTGTTCCCATGTCTAAGAACATTGGAAATCATCAGGTGTTTCTCCATTTTGTTTGAAAAATGTGTACAACCTAGAGACACACAAAATGTTGAAACATCTAAAAATACATCTATAACTTTTGTAACTTCTGGCACATGATTTTACAAAAGGTTTGTAATTTTGTTCATGGCTGTAAATTGTACTGATTATCTTTAGATGTTGCCTACGTGAATAGGGCTGTTTTAAGGATGTTAAAGAAAGCAAAATTGCGTTGGCTCTATAAATAGATGATTAGGTACGTCTAGAAAGTTATTAACAATATAATCATAATAAACGTGTTTACGAGATTCGGCCTATTCGCATTGGATAAATTGATTAGGATGGTACTAGAAAACTAAAGTTAATTCTTATTGTATGAGGTAGGTCAAATTAATATGTATTTTGAAATATTAAAATGAGTAGTATCATCTGCCACGTGGGGGTTATGTTATGGTCGCAATATACGGTTATATAAGGAGAGTAGGGAGAGAACTGAGCAATACAATCTCTTTCCTATTTTGGATGCACTCGTATTTCCTGTGCTTCTGTTGTAACATCAAGTCTGTAGAGGTGTTTTTGTTATATTTAGATAATATCTGAGAATAAAAACATTGTCAAAACGGCGGTGTTCAGACTACCTTTGAATTCTTCACAATAGTTCTAAAATAATATTTTATTCCAACTAAGTACTTTATATCTCCGCTGAAATTTGTATTTATTTCGTAGTCATATTGTCATGGATATGTATGAATGGTAAAGCAATGATACGTTGAAGGTTGATCGATAACTGTGTCATTTTTATGGGTTACTTTTCGAACAATCTTGTGGATAAAAGAGGACTTAATTTGTCGTTGTGTTGATATTTGAATTATTTATTATTTGAACAATCTATCCGCAGTGCACAACTCGGATGCTGAATTTTGATATCATATTCGCCGTTTCTACCACTGTTCCTTGATGACAAAAATGTGAGTTTAAACGTCATTTGAAATCAGTGCAATAACGTTCATTCCAATAGGATATTAAATAATCAGTGGATGTTGTGGTGTTTGAAAGTTACATATGTATTCCATGGTAAGTTTGTTTGACTTTAATAGTTGTCATTCATTTAGGAATGAGAGAAAATAATCCTTCCCTATATATAAATGTTGGATAGGAAAATTTCACCCTCGGAAATACATTATGAATCTCAGTTGGAATATCCTTGTCATACACTGGTGCCTACGAAGGATTTTATCGTTCCTGTTTGACTTATCCAATACAGACTTTCCCCGTTATTGCAACAAGGGCGGAAGTGATTGTCCGGGGGATTGATTGGAGGGGCGAAGGGCTGCACAAGATAGGCAGCGACTCATAGGGCACCGAAAAAGAATTAAATTCCGGAGAAAACCTACTTGTGAACCTTAATTACCTATTTATTTTAAAATTCAAAGCAAGGTTCACTTTGCATAGCTTTATAATGAAGATAAAGATGGCGGAACCTAATAGTTAAAATTACAAGAGTAATTATTTAACAGGTCTGGGAGGGATGGGCAAATTCTATAGCACACGAGGCACCAAAATATTAAAGAATATCTACCCATGCACACGTAAATTTATACATAAATGCATACATACATAGATACATAGATACATACATACATACATATATGCATACATGCATACCTCCATGTTAAACAACCCGTTTATGTAATCATTTCTGTTTGTCCCCCTAATGGCGATAATATCAAAGTTTCACTGTATTTGATTCCAATGGGTGACATATATTCATTACTTTTACGATTCATATGAAAACATTACCTTTGCGACACAAATACATATGAATGACAAGTCATATAAACTAAATTGGATCGCTTACATTCAGGTGTCAGGATATGGGCAACATAAATAATCCTTTTACCTTTCCTTCGTTTTTCTCATGTTTCGTGACTGTTAGCATTCTTCTTAAGAATCGTTCACACGGAAGTTATCTATCTATCTATCTATCTATCTATCTATCTATCTATCTATCTATCTATCTATCTATTATATATATATACCTTTTTAATTTCCTTCAAATCGTCGTTTTCAAGCTTTGTTGAAAATCAGAACTTCCATTTAAAAACATTTCACAATAGTCGTGTCATTTTTAGTATGTGTGTATGGAATGTTTTCACTAGCAAGTTATACTTACGAATAGTACATATTTCATTTCCATTGTGCTTCCATCCATCACAGCAATAATGTGCATAGCTGATTTTTGATGACTGGCGAGTCTTCCAATATTTGCAACCGTAAGCACTGGCAACGTTTGGTAGAAACAAACAGGTATTAAAATTGATTTGTTTTGTCAAATGTATGCGTTTAAAGTGCAGATATTATTCAAATCAGTGATGATATGATCGTGTATTTCAGAACTACCTAACATATAAAATATCATTTCAATCAATTCTCTGGAAAAGTCGCTACAGATCTAATTTGTGAGTTTGTGCTAACTTATACGTTTCCTTTCTTCTAATATTCATTCGTAATACAATTACTGCAAACTTTTGGGAAATCGTAAACGCCACATGAATTCACAATATAAAAGGAAAAGAGATATATACTACCTACGAAGCGAATGTCTTAATGTAATATTCTAATGGTGTTCTTATCATTGAAATAAGAAATAACGATTTAATTGGTCTTGCACTTTATATTTCGTTGTCTTATTGATTATGACATGGACGTTTCAAATTCGTCTGACCGCATCGCATAACACATTGACTCTAATAGTGTATGCTAAGTTTTATGATTGTATCTCATGTGGTAGGAATACTAAAAATCACGTACTCAAAAGACTTAATGTATCACGTCGGACTGTGTTATGCCATTGACATGAACTCTGAACATATGTGCATGACACCTGACATACTGAAAGTAGATTGTTAAAAGGAGGTTCCGAATACAAAAATATGATATCCTATCATAAACAGGTGCATTCTTCCATAATGTAGAAAACCTATTCCAAACACAATGTATGATATTTCTTGTTGTTAAACCAGATTTTGTGGCAATCTCGAGCACACTTTATTGTGTTCTCATCCGTCTTCTGCTATAGCCCGACTACCGCTTTTGTTTACATTAAATTTATTTGATTTAAAATCTATATTCATGATATGAAAAATCTTGGTTTTGCACGAAACCTGATAATTTATGTTAACATATTTATTTAACCTTATGTTTTCTTTTTCTTATGACCGTGTTATGTCAGAACCGCTTTGGTCTTTTTAGAATGTCTAGATCAATCCAAAACTAAGCAATACACGATCTTTATGATCTCTTCTAATATCATTGTGACCACACACCAAATTTGGAATACCATCGTCCAACACGTATCTATTGTAATCGTAACAGGATAAACCCACATTATTGAGAGAGCATGTAGATAGACGATGACGATACACAATTTTAATTCCTCCTAACGTCGCCAAATAATGACCGTGTGTCAGAAATATTTTGTCAATAATGTTGCATATTCGTTTGGCTCCTTTTTACTTTTTTATATTTTTTTTAACGTCATCGCCTGCTAATTTGGCAGAGTATAATTTACTCCGTAACCTTACAAACTCCAAAATTAACACCTAGTTAGTCTCATCCTTTAATTTTCCAAACATCTTCTTGTTGGAATCATCTTGAACTTTATTTGTTTTAGGATAACTCGTACATGTTTGAGAGCATATCTCCACTCACATCCTCGGTTTCAACCTCGTAACAGACTATCCGTGTCGGTAAACAACAATTTAGCTTTATTGCCAGATATGTTACCGCTACAGTGGGCTAGTGGTCTGAGCGTCTGCATCGGTTGCGGGAAGTCGTGGGCTCTTTCCTCAAGTGAGCTATACCAAAGATTTATAAAATTGGTACGAACAGCTGCCTCGCTTGGAGTTCAGCATTAAGAGGTTAGTGTAACGTATAGTCTACCTGGTGTCAGGATAATGTGACTGGGTGGGACATCATGCTACATGTCTGTGTCATAATTCCCCAGTGCTAGACATCACTATAAACTTCCACATTGCAGACCTCGTTGCGATATGACTGAAACATTGTTAAAGCTAGATTAAAATTCCAAATCACATCACATCACTTTGTTCCCTCATCTCGATTTTATGTGCCCGTAATGAAAATCATATATGAGCAGTTTAGATAACTCTAGCACCGTAACACCTCAGTAGACGGGATTGCTCATCAACACTTTTATTTCAGACGGGATTGCTCATCAACACTTTTATTTCATTCCCGTGGATCGCCAATAAATTGTCATCAAAACTGTTAATGCTGAATAATGTGGGATCTCCTACTAATTTATCTCTGCATGAACTCATTTATCAAATCGACGTCTACTAGTTTGCTAATATATTCCATAATTTTGCCGAAAACTAAGTTTTCATAGCGGTATTCCATGCCAATCCTGGGGAGGAATAGCATTAGCAAGAAAAGAATCCGTAATAATTTCAACACACATCCCTGAAATTTTCAAAGACGTCAACGAGTAACAGCACGTCTGTGTTAAGTACAAATCGTGATGACATCCCATAATGGTCAACCTAAACACATCCCATACGTTTAACTCATGAGCATGATCCGCCTCGGGAATGTTTGAATCAGTAAGATTGCTGTAAAATGGTTTCTCAGACGGTAGCGATTTCTCCTCGAATTGGTTCCAGTCTTTCAAATATACGTACAAATAAACCCCTCTGATACCCATAATTTCATCTGGTATACCAAAACTAGGGCGTCATGAAATGAACACAATCAATGAACTTAATTTGCCTAAGGAGAACAAGTATTTCTCCACGCTGTTAGGAATAGATTTGATTTTTTGGAGAAAATTTCCCGAAACAATTTACGATCAAATGAGAATCCTAGACACGCAGATTATGCATCGACAAAGACAAAAAATAATGTTATTTTAAAAAGCAAATTACAGATATAGTGAGCAGCTCCTTTATACTTTCCAGTGTAATCATAACGACCCAGTACACGGTCATTACCCAGTATTGTTTCCTCAAATCAAGCAATTCACAGCGCTATCGAAATCGATCTTGTATCCACCTGTACCAATAAATCCTACATAAGCCATTCGATGCCATCTAGCGCTCGGTAGAGCTTCGCCTGGGAATTATAATTTTCGTTGACGCACAGGATTTTGTAAGCAAATCTACAAGGCACATGCCCTTGATACGGAGTCGTGTATGATTTTTCAGTAGTAGTGTCCTGATGAGGCAGAGGGATAATCGAAATCGGCATACGCTACAAAATGATTCCTCATATGTTTTCATCGCCATGACGTTGACACAATGAAAACTGTGATTTAATAATTTTCTTTAGAGTAGTAAAAGCGGGTAAACAATAATAAAAAAAGCAAAAAGCGTTTGGCATTTCCTCTTGGACACTTGCCCGCTCATAATCCTCAATACATTTTTAATCCTGCGATAATAACCGTCCTTGTCTTCCTTGGAAACGTACAGGATATCGATGCATACCTCGTACGTACCGGTTAATCGGAGCGGGTAAAAGGAATTATTGTACCCAAACAAATTAATTCGGATGAAATTTATTTTTCAAATTCACAGATGTCTCTTATTGGACTGGAAATTCGATTGCGGTAAAATCTAATGTGTTTTAGTTAGTAATGTAATAATTTATCAAGTCCGGACTGTTCGCTGCGGGATAAAACGCAGATAATAGCTCCCACATGAAATATTTATTGTCGCTGTTTTCGACGGTGATGCAACCTTGATTCGCTGCGATTTCATTAGGTAACAACAGCCAAGAACTCTCTCTGAACAGATTGTATTTGACCGTGATGACAACTTATCTTTTCATACCCATATCACCCACCCCGACATGTCGCTGAAATGTTTCGATATCCTCAGCTACGTTTTCGTTGAGTTATTTTACATCATCATCAACCACATTAAAAAGAGCTCCCTGGAACGTATTAAAAGTAAAATCGATCTGATACTCTAGCGTTTTTCTAACGAGTACCTGCGCGATTATGGGTTTATGTAATTATTTGGCAAGCTCCTCTTGGTGCTCTCTGGGAGCACTGATGCCAATTCCTAACTTACGTTTAGCGCATACTGTTCCTTGCACTAAACCGCGGACGACTCTTTCACAGAAATTGTTTGTTTTATATCCCGTCCTTGTCGCACTCAGTTTTATCCTCTGGATGATCTCTGTTAAAAATATTGTGTCGCATAGCTATCCGATACACGTCACTGTAAGACTCATGACCGGGGAGTTGTTGATCGCTTTCATTTAATTGCGCATCAAGAGGATTCCAAGGCCCAGTGTACTTGTGTCCTGGTAACGTTCGACCTCTTTTAGGCCTCGGGAGTAAGCTGATGATTTTATGAATATCAAGAGTCTGCTATAGTTTCAGATCTTTCAAATTTGACACATCCACCTACAAATACACTCCATTCTATCGTGATATAATTATTGCTAGTATCAGAACCGCAGTGGTAAGAATGAGCGTGCATTATACTCTTCACCGATTTTATTAGAAATTGCAGTGTAATCATCCATCATATAAACAAGGTGCGATTAGTCACCGTGTCCCCAGACCCTTCCCGAGATTGTTTCGCTCCACAAACAACTTACTGGGACCTAATAATTTTATGATTGCATTTGAAGTGACATCCACATCCTCGACATGCCCTGTTCTCGTCCTGCATCTTAAACACCACAGGTTTATGCTGTTAATTTTCTTTTCTGCGTATGTACTTACGTGTTTATTGAATTCAGCATCATATCCACTGGAGATTTTCCGCTATACCTCTTTTGTACGTAACCAATGCAGTACTACCTGAGGTGCTGTAGTCAACACCTTGAATCTGATGAAAATTATATAGGCGACCAGTTGGGGCACCTGTTCTCAAATACCAAATTACATCGTCCGGTGGGGTAAACCAAAATAATCGAAGTATTCTACATCATTTTGGGCAGAGTCGTTGATTACATCTACACAGTGCGTTGCAGTAGAATTCCACTCGAGGTAACCCTTCTAAATATCGTGGTGATATCCCCTCACACCCTAAAAATCCGTGGATATTGATAAGAGCTCTTCCATGGACAAATCTGGCATTGTAACTGACCTGTCTCGCAAAGGAAATATTGTTTATAAAATTTAGTCGGGTCACACGTTAGCGTCGTCTTTGAAGTATTGGCCAAGATTACATATGCCATAGCTGAAATGTCATTAATGACAGTAGCGCCTGTGTCCGTATCCAAATTGCACCATAAGCTCGCAGCATATGCCCTCATACGATCATCGCTTACCGTGACCAAGCTGAAGATATTACTATCCTGAAGCAAATACCAGTTAATTTCTCCCACTGTCTGATTATTAAGTTGATATTTCGCCGACTTGATTAACGATCAGCCGTTGTTTCGTAACGTGACCTGAGTACCATCCGCTAAATTAGCCGGGAACAAAACATTCGTCTGAAGCTTCCCTCAGGTTTACAAAAAGAGGCTTTATGCAGTAACAAAATGTATATCATCTTCTCGTGTATTGATTTTTCAGTGGATACTTCCATTCAGATTGGTAATTTTTTATGCCTGGTATTCAAAATGCTCGTATTGTCGTCGATGGGGGTATCTTTATACATTTTTAAATAATTGGGAGCGAGTATGGATAATATGTTTTCATCCATAACGCATTAACATTAAAATGTTTGCAAGAATTATTATTCTGGTTGATGTCTGAATATTTCGCAATGATTTCTTTGGAATCATCAATCATTGCAATGAAAATTCGTTAAATGAATTTTATCATAACCTCTTCAAACCATAACGTTACATTAGACAGGTAATAGCGATCCTAGTAATGATTGCACTACCACCCGGTGTGCTCAGAAGCTCGTTGAATAAATTACAAACATATTTACAAAATAGAATGTATCCTACATATATAATTGAGTCTGTGCTAAACAAAGCCCGTAAACTTATTCCACACGAGGCTTTAAACACAGCAGAATGTAAAATAGAGAAAAATCTAATTCCTTTTAAAATACAATATACTCTTTCATTAATACAGGTCGCATACTTAATAAATATGAAAGTCTCCTATATTTATGCAGTAAAATATCTTTACAATAATAAACCGATTCTCGCTTATAGAAGACCCAAGCATTTGCACGATTTTCTAATTAGAACTATACAGACAGAAAACAACAAAAATACAATTTTCGTCATCTAAATGTAACACACACGGGTACTGTCGATGTACAAACATAAAATAAAGTGCTTCCTTCAGTAGTGCTAATACAAAAGAAGTATTTTCACTACGTGATACCACTAAATGTATATCAACTGATGAGATTTTTTTAATATCCTGTAAACAATGCAGCATGCAATATGTTGGACAAAGACTTCGACAAGTTTCTAAGAGAATGAATAATCATCGCGTTCATCTTAACCATTATAGAGATCTTAAGTTTCCCTCTAATATTTCAACACACATTAACACTAATAACCACTCTCTACTCGATTTTTCTTTCATGCCAATATATATTGTGCATGGTGACATGAATAGACTCATGAACGAAACTTAATGGATTCATAAGTTAGATACTTTGTTTCCTAATAGCCTTAATGCCAATGCACGATATAAAATTTTATAATTTGTTTAATTGATATGTTGTATATCCTTTATTGCAATATAATCATATACATGACTGTTTGTCTCTATTTTATTTTATTGTCTAACTGATTCAGGTTTCATGTTATGACGAAGTATATCATTTATGATGTTGTCTAATGACGTAATTGTTATTTTAAAATAAAAATATTATCCGTTTCTTTCAAATCATTTCATGCTTGAATAAGCATAAATTAAATACGAAAGTATTTGCACAGAATGTTTGGCGTTTGTGTTTTTTTACATCCCAATTTCCGATTTCGTTATCAATTTCTGTACCATTATAACCCATTTGTTTTGAGGCGATTGGCAGTTTTAACAGTAAGGTGATTTCAACCGCATATTGATAATAGTACCAGTTTTTGTCAGTGTCTGACTCGAGCTGATACCGTGACTACTTAATGTAGTGTTTACTCTGGTGCGTAATTCTAAACAAGGAATGTCGTTAGGTATGTGGTTATCTTATGTCTTAACCGTGTCTTAGTGCTCACGAATTTTCGGTATTCCGTCTCGTAAAATAATTTAAATCATCTTTGGCTATTTAGGTTTGGCTAAATTTTAATTTATTTTGTGGCCGTTACTGTTGATATAGTTCTCCAGTGCTTTCTTAATGTTTTCTTCTTCGTTCTGTTTCGCTTTACCTAATACAGACAGCAAGCCCAAGAGTCCTGAAGAATATTTTCCTCTTCGGTTATATCAAGAATTTCCAAGATATCGTCCTGTTTTGCATTAACATCGGCAATCCTCTCAATCAGTTAATCCTATCTGACATATGTGGTTGCACCGACTTCACCTAATTTCACAATGAGTATTTTCAGTTTTACATCGTGTCATGCCTCTGAACTGACCAGCGCTTCGGTAATGGGTGTATATAGTTCCTGTCCTACATCACGTTGAAATTCTTGTTTACCCACTTTATCGACTACCACTTGCTTGCATTATGCCGCACAATGATCAACAACATTTCTGACAACCTTTTAACGTTGACACAAGCATTTAATTGTTTCAAATGACGTAATTTTATAATGACAATGATATATAAAAAAATCGTTTAAACGCTGTTAGGAATGTAAAATTCGTCAAAACCATCCCAATACATTTCAGGTATAGTTTCAGAATCACGATGAAATGTCATAAAATCATGTTTAGATGTGGTTGCATTCGTTAAAGACACGTTAAACCCGGATGACATCTTGTATTTATCGTGCTGGTGGTTTAACGTGCACATCATCACTCTGTCGCATTTCCGCATCATATTTAACGATAAATTCATCAGCAAATGAAGCTGGTTTTAACATGACCGTTAGGGCCTATTACCATATAATAACAATACGTCAGTAGAAATGATGCTTATATTTCTTGCTTAGTGTATCACCGAGAATCAACATTAATGATGTTTCAATCTTTTATAAATAATGTCTTACACAACCTTTGGAACCTTACTGCGATTAAGAGTATCAGATGACTCCACACTCCAACAAGACCTCGATAAAGAAGTAAAGTGGGAAAGAGATACTATGACCGGAAATTACAGTATGGGCTATCATGTCATCAGCGGATTACAGTCATTATACTTCGCCAGTGGATTACGCTGGCAGATGGTATTACGTAGAAACGCTAGGCCACACACCTATCTTGGCTGGAAACAGGTTCGTGGTCACGACTTCGTCAGAATGTTCACCTTCTTACAAAGCCATATTCATTTTTTCTGATCATCCTACAGCATCGGATGCGAGAAACCAGTGGGTTACAACCGTGTAAATCTCTAGCATTTGGAAGTAGGTCCAGGTCCCAGTGCCGGTCTCCATTTCAGGATATCCGACGCGGTATAGGGACTCAGAGCATCCACATTTAGAGATTGAAAGGTATCAAACAGGATACGAATGCGAAGGTATTCTTTAACGGCACGACTTCGGTAGGATCGAATCTACTCGAATTTGCCATGACCCTCTCGAGACCAAATACATCTTGTTAAACTCACAGTTCTGACGGCAGAGCCTTTAAATACCGGATTAATTATTTTAAGATTTTTAATTTAGATGACTTGATACATATAACATTCTAATTAATATTGTAGATATTGTCAGGACAAAAAATGAGTTGTATCAATTGTTGTTTGATGATTCATATTGTCATGACGAATTTTATGCATTGGACGGTAAGCACGTGTTAAATACGACCGGTGGTTTATACGGTAATACTAATCAAATAAGACATTTAGCTAAAACGAGGTTGGATAAGTTTTACACCGAATTTCAAACTGATGCCCTGACAATATCGTTTATGCCTTTGTGTCAAATGGCAGCAACAGCAAATACGAGAGGCCATCTTTAAATATTTTGCCGATTGTAAATTTTGTATAGATCGAAGATCTATTCGGTTAGCTAAACACATCGAGGAGCTCGTTCAAACCATCATCCGCGAATTTCAACAGGATTTTGTAGACGCTGTTATGAAAACAGGTTAGTCGAAAGTCGTAAATTCGCACGAAAAAGAAAGAAGACACGCACAAAAATGACCACCACCGTGTAGACAAAAAAATTTGGGGTGACGACATATGAAAATGACACATCGAATTCTTGTTGGGGTGATTATGCAGCAAAGTAACTGGAAGAGTGGCACACAAATTGCTAACGCTTACAACAGTTAAGGCAGTTGCTGATTACAATCATTTAGAGTCTTTAAACCAGCAGGATTATGACGGTCGTACATGCTCAGTAGCTCTGGGATGTCATAAAAATAAAGGAAATTCATTATGAAGATGTTCCTCATGGTAAGCCGGAACGACGGGAAAATCATTTAGAATTAGAAATTCGATGTCGATACATACATCATTGAGCTCAAAGCAATTTCCGATACTGGCTTACATCATATTTGAAAGGCCTACATCAATAATATTAAAAAAGAAACCTTTGTTGGATTTGTATCACATTAATAAAAAGTTTTCGCCGGAGGACAGGAAAGAATTATAACCTTATTACTATATTACCGAAGGAAGGTTTACTAATACAAACGTGCTTATCGATATATCTGACGGATTTTGATGATGTTATCAGCATCACCAATTGCTTGGACCAGTGCTGGTGTTATATCCACATGGTCTACGGCTAATCCTTTTATGCTGATTTTATCCGGATTCGGGTTAGTACCACTAAAACATGTTAATATGGGTAGAACCTAATTTAGAAGCCCAGAAAATAGTTTCAGATGCCTATAATAAAATGTTAAATAAAATCCGATCATATTTGAGAGTAGCCTAATTTGATTTCAGCCTTATAATCGGAGAATTAAAGATGGTGGATGACATCATGGCGGATTTTACACCAATGTCTACGAAATGATTTGAAAAATCCTACGGTAAAAAGTTACCTGTGGATTAAACTTATCGGAAAGAGAATCGAATATTAAATCTTTTAGAAACAAACTGCGATAAATGGTATCAGCCTAGGATTAATCTGTAACACTTTAGCCGCTTGCGTTATAAAACCGTACTTGCTCAAATCCACGGTAGCAGTATTGGTGATGATGACGGGAGGGTCGGGTACAAAATGAATTGCACCACCCCGTCCAAGACGAATGTCTTGACGATGTTTCACTAGCTCTAAATTTTCGTTGCGGTTATCGAGTTTGTTACCGATCACATAATCCAAAACATGACATATGGGGATGATTCCTCGGTGAGTCTTAAATATAAAGGTTTGATGGTAAATAGTTCTCTGATGTAAATTCCTGAGATGCTGATCAGAGAATAGCGTGTGTAGGTGATGCTTAACGAAAATGACTATTTTGTTCGCATATGCGTAACATCTCATTGCTCGCTTGCTTCGAAATCGGTAAAACGGGGTGAACTCTCCAGTTTACCATTAAAATAACATGCAATTTTCATTATATTTGTTTAATTGGATTGTATTTTAATTAAATCATGAAACGGCTAAATCAATTATTTTACGGCAAATATCATTACGATGGACGTTATATTTGTGCAACGCCATCGTATTAAATGGAATATAGGAAGTTATGTTTTTAACTGGGCATATCATGTGTATTTGGTCGTATTTTAGAATTTACAATTCTTTGATGTATATAATCACATTGGTCGCTTAATTTTTGGTTTGGTAAAATCAATAATGATTCCTCATCAGCGCACCCATAATCTACTATGGTATCGTTTTCCCCATACTTAAAATAAGGCCTAAAAGTACAGGTTCGTCCTTGCTCAGACGAAACTCGCGGATATGAAAATTGTATCGTGGTGCGGAGAAAAATCGAGTTGGCGATAAGGATATTTGTTGAAAACTACATCAAATAATAATCCTTGGGAAGCGATCAGGGAGACTATGAGACTGGAAAACACTCGAGGATAATAGTAATCTAGCACTGTACCAGCACGCTGCAAGTAAGCGCATTTAAATTGTGATAACAAACCTTTATATTTCATGATAATGTAACCATTAGGCGAGTCCCTAAAACCGGGATATCATCGATACAAATAACATGGCCTAAGCCTTTACTGGAAAACAATTTTTTAGTGTACATGCGGAGCATAGACTCAAACATAGATCCCAATAAACAAAGTAATGCTGCAGACATCATATTAGGAGACAATATTCCATCCACTATCGAATCGATATCCCCAAAATGACAGCAACATATTACCATGGATAATTCCTCCGGTTGTCGTCGTCATCAGATCATACCATGCGTGAGAGTTGTTTTACTTCGAAATGATTTCTTTCAGCTATTGATGAGCCTATCGTGTGCTGAAAAATGGCGTTAAACCCTACAACAGCAACAACATCAGCTATTGATGCAAGTCCATTATTGTAATTTTATTGTTGTGGATGCAAATCCTATTTTGTTAATTTAATGGTAATGATAAAAATATGAATGCACGAGGACGCTTGTATCACCGACATCAATTTACAAAATCAGGTGACAGTCGAATATATCAGAACGGTCTTCAGGAACAACGTTGACATCTCTTTAGAACTCATATTAATTAATGCTGGTGGTGTCGCACGCAGACAGGTACTGTTGACGCCAGCACAACTAAAATATCTGATCATTGCATCATTAAAATCAGATATGATTCAGATCTCATTCGACAAGAGCGGTACTGGCACAACACGACCATAAAATACAACAGGTTCAATAAACATTTTAACATGCATTATCGTATTACTTGCTAGAAACGGATTTTTTTCGTGTCATGAAATTGGAGATTACATCCAATAAATTTAACGCAGACAAATGTGGCAGTCTTGCTATAGCATAAGAGGGATCAGAACACAATGAAATGTGTTCGTAACCGCTTACACCAAAAAGTACCTTTTTGTGTTCAAATCCACATTTTTACGTTATGAAAAAACCTGTTTATAATAGGATAGCATGCTTTGTATTCAAAACCTCCTTTTAATATACTAATACTGTTTATTAGCGTATACACTTTTCTCACAATTCAGAGGTTACAGAGAAAAATGTGTCAGGTTATATTTGATCTCGCTGGTACATAATAAAAAGAGGTCATTTATGGATATGGCGTGTATCAAATTTCTCATGAAAGGAATATACACGATTTAAAGGATCTCAGATATCACTAAGATGGAACCTGACTAGTCGTGAATATATTTTCTTGCTATAATACAAATTATAATGTTATTCTTACCTGTATATTATATGTTATAAAGACTGACAATCATTAGGACATGTTAACTACCGAAAAATGAGTGTATATTATTAGCTAAACTTACCCTGTCAACCAGTCAAAGCTTGCACAATATTGTTCAGTGAAATAGGTGATCCATGATCTAGTGCAAACATGCCTGCAATGTATATAGCAGGTTAAATATGTTACCAAGATTCATATAATTATTTACAAAATAAGGTTTGAATGGCCAACATGAATATAGGCTCACCTATTTCTGAGTAATACATTTTATATATGAGAACCCAGTACCTCCCAACAACCCTCTGCCCCGAGGTCTCTTATTGTTTTAATAAAAAATAATATAACCCAAGACTTCGATATCAATCCGTGGAACAAATACCAGTGAATTTGGAATAAGCATAAATCAGTGATGATCGATATTATTGTACCGTTTTTTTTATTATTCCTTATGTATTCCCACTGGAAACTGCCGGAATTTGAAGGCGGAGACTATTTTAATATTAACGTTCGGAGTAGTCAAGCACTATACAAAATCTGTAGCGGTGTGTACGTGACTCGTTTAATGTATGTATGTTTTATGCATCCCGGATGTGATATAGCTCTGTTTATCTTACCCAACGAAGTATTTACCCGTAATAAAGGTCGTAACATATATGACAGATTGTTGTGTTACTAGAAGCGGGTTTAAGGTCAGATAACAGGACAAGACAATCCAGCAATGATTCAAATTTCCAAAATATATAAGTATTTAAAGTCAAACTCTGCCTCAAAATTCTTTGATTTATGTTTTTCATTTGGATAATGAAAGTAACGAAATTGTCATAATATAATACATCGAAGGAACTGAACTAATATACCCTTTAAAGTGTTGCAAAACCATTACCAATCTCAAAAGTTCCCTTTCAGTTGTAGAATATTTGTATTGCCTGTTTAATTTGTTTAGAATAAATAAGACAATGAATTATCCACACCATTGTTATGTACTTGAATGAATACTCTATCATATCCATATATCGCTCACATCAACATACATTTCAATAAGTGACTGAAATGTGGAGATGTAAGAACTGGTTAATCTCGTACGTATGGTCTATAATTTTTCACAAGATTCTTGATTCTTGTCAGACTAGTGAAACTAGGATTTTGTACTCAATGATTTTGTTAGAGGAGCAGAATATATAGAGATATTTGAACAAAGTTCCGATAATATCCAGCCATACCAAACAATAGCATCAGTTGCGTTTCAATGATAGCCACCGGGAATTCAAAGATTGCTTGACCTTAAGTTCTACTTAACTTGCTACAATATGTCCTAAATATATAATGCAATAAGCGGCTGATCTCATTTTTACCTAAATTAATTGTTAAAATTGTATCACTTAGTCGATCAAAGAATTTCCGAATGGTCTCCAAGTTATCTTTCCATGTGTCCCTATATATGATGAAGTAATTGATGTACGGGTCAAAATTATCTAGACCAGATGCTACCGTGTTCATTAAAGGCTGGATAGTTTGCAGATATTCTCATATCAAACGGCAAGACGTTATACTGAAAAAGTTCCTGTGGAGTTGCATTGCTGAAATTTCATTTCGTCTTTCAGTGAGTGGAAATGCCCGAATCCTTTTAAAACAAACTTGGCGGCGTAATTTGCGCTTCCAATTGTATCAATGCAGTCATCAATTTCTGTCATTGAAAACGAACCAGATTTAGTGATACTGTTGACTTTTCTATAGTCAGTAGACATAGGGAATGTGCTATCCGGTTTAGACACTAAAAGCATGGTGGACTCCATATACTTTTGTCTGGTTATATAAATTCATTATCTAGCAAATACTGAACTTCTGTTTTCAAAGAACGTAACCGGTACCCCTTAAGGTATGATTTTTAATTTGTCAAAATACTCTGGTAACATATCAAGCCTAAGGAACTTGTAATTTGTATATGTTTTGTATACTTCTGGTTCATGATTTTGTTTTATCTATATATACCTACATTATACAATTAAAAGGAAATTAAATGACTTAAATGATATTAACACTGCTGTGAGAATGAAAAATATACACCTTTGTCACATAAATATTAATCAATCAATCATTTTTATTGTACCTGTCAAACTCAGATGGAATGCAGTCTGGATGTAGTGACTTTGTTTTAACCAATTTTCGGAATTTATAAATGTTGAACTATCTAGACCAGATTAATTCACACTTATAACAAATTGAATATGTGAATGTGTGAAGATGAGCTCTTGTTTCCCTCTTTTACAATAGGAACAGGTTGGATGGTATCAATGTTTGGAAAATGAAGATTCAATATTTGCTGGAAAATGATTTCCTTGAAACACATACAGCAGAATTGATATTCGCCGTGTATTCTTGTATGGAAACAATATAACACATTCGGTAAGAGTACTGGCTATGGATAAGTCAACAGTGTCAATAAAACGGATTAAGGTTTAACTTGATAGTTGTCCCAAAATATGTCATAAAAATGTAACACAAGCCGGCAAAATTCACATTTACTTAAATTAATTGTCACACTTGCATCACTAAGTCGATCAAATAATGTCCAAAAGGTTTTAAAGTAATTTTTCCATGTATTGTTTTAGATAATGACGTCATAGATGTAAGCGTAAGCTTATATAGTTCCGATGTTTTCATGCTGGACTGTTGGCAACTTTTCATACCGAACGGTATCACTGTTAAAGTCCATCCGTATTTGCAAGAGCCAAAATTTATTTTGCCCTATCCGTAAATGGAACTTGCCAGAATCCCTTCAAAAGGCCATACTTGTTGATATATTGTGCATTTCCAGTTTTGTCAGCGGCATCATGGATTATTGGCATTGAAAAAGTAAACATTACGGTTAAGGCTATCTCTGAATCCCCCTGCATGTCAGTAAAAAGCAGCTGATAAGATTTTGTGTATGGCGTTATATTATCGGAACTTTCTCCATAATTTGACCGCTTCTAACTAGTTTATTGAGGATGCTGCGACTCTATAGTCACAAACTAAGTAATAAATAAAAGAAAAACTGAGTAGTTTCTAAAAATGTAAGCAAAACATTTTAATTATCAAAGTTATAATTGAAAATATGAGAGGAACTTACATGTAAATGAAGTGATTCTAAACTTATCCTTATAGAATTATATAAAAGTTAGAAATGAATGAAAAGTTCCTAATAAATTTCAACACTGTAAATGTATACGTTAAGAGTTGTGTCGTCGTTTTCAATATGATGTTGCCCAGAACTCCTTTGAGTAATTCACAACAGTTCCAGACAACTATTATAGTCCAAATAATGAAAAGTTTCCCATCAGCAAATGAGAAATTAACACAAATTCTTCTTTAAGAGTATTATTAGTACTCGTCAATACATGCGAATGATTATATTTATTCATCCCATGTAAATTTACTCTCATAATGTTTGTAAAACGGACCCTAGTCACGTAGGCAAAGTCTAAATAAAGATAAAAGGAAATGACTACAATTTAAAACCATGAATCAAAAATACAAAAAATTAGATAAAATCCAAGTACCAATTGTTACAAAAAAAGGATAAATATACATACAAATGTTTTTCGCACGGAACAATTTGTTTTCCCGTGTACTAGATTCAGTGCACTATATTTTTAATCAGGAGAGGGAATAACTCATAATGTAAACGTTATAGTGTGTACATGTCAGGAACAACACTATAGAATTTTATGTGATTCTAGCGCTTTTACATTAGTGTATTTTCTAATATATATAATTACGATGATTAGCTGGAGTGAATTTGGAAAAATAATTTTTCAACTCAATCGCGGGCAAGGAATCTAAATATTTTGACTCACTCACTGACTCTTAAACTTTTTTCACTTACTACAAGTATATGTTATTCATATAATTTAAAACAGTCTCATATTTGTATTAACGTTTGACAATTTAATTTTTGTGAAATAATACCTGTTCAGTAGATGAAGAAATCAATCCTACTATGACATGGATTTTATTTGTCATAAATGCAAACACTTTTGCACTCTGTAACGGGTATATATTCTTAAAATAAATAACAGTCAAGACTGAAAAGCAACAAATTTTTTAAAATCCGGTAAATAATAATAATAATACAAAGTGAAAATGAAAAAGAAATTACGGTATTGCGAATTAAATCCCAAAAAATGATCGATGATTTACATACATAAGTCGTTATAATACAAGTTCTGAATAAATTTTAGTGGAAATAAAATTAAAGTCCAAAACTAATGGTGTTGATGCACGGCCTGTATTGTCTTGTTGTATCAATAGTCTTTTGTTGAAACACAGTAGTATAATTCCAGGTTTGAATTCACTCTAAATCCCAGTTAATGTCTACGTGCAAGAATATCATTTGTCTATGAGCAATCTGCATTTACAGAGAAAATTCATTTGAATTAATTAATTTGAAGAAATATATTCTAGCCCAATGAACTACTGGACACAACAATAATGCGAAATTTATTCTGCAATATTTTCAGGCAGGAATAATTTATTTATCCAGCGAAAAGATTTTATAGTTCTCTACTTCACCTCAGGTCACAACATTTTCTGAAATTCACTATTAACTAATATAAACTAACCTTCTAGAAAGTTTATAATATTTACAACAAAAAAATATCAATTATAAACAGAAAATCCATTTCTATAATTATAAGATATGTATATATATATATATATATATATATATATATATATATATATATATATATATATATATATATATATATATATATATATATATATATATAAATTGATCTATGTGAGGTACACCAGGTACATTTTAGGGGAATGCCTATAACATAGACCCAGACCAAAAGAAACATGTTTGCTTATATGAATAATTGCACTGATATTAATTCCACACATACAGAGAAGATTTTAGTTATGCATTAGTTGTTTACAGACTTAGAAAAATCAATAATTCAAATCAAGTAGAAATTGAACCAGATTTTGACAAAGGTTATGTCCAACTTATAATGGATACATTACAATAACATACACAACATTAAAAATAAATAAAACAATAGCTA
Source organism: Sinohyriopsis cumingii (assembly GCA_028554795.2). Lineage (NCBI taxonomy): Eukaryota > Metazoa > Mollusca > Bivalvia > Unionida > Unionidae > Sinohyriopsis > Sinohyriopsis cumingii. Next base: position 95,272,806 of record CM068838.1, read on the forward strand.
GCAAACAATGCAAATTAAATATACAAAACAGCATACACAACAAGGTCTTGGTTCCTTGATTATTCAATGTAATTGATGTGCCTTTGAACACGAAATGCATGTTCACTTTCTTTCTAATAATGTGTTCATTTCATTTCATTCAGACCGTTTTTTTTTTCCTTTTCTACTAAATACTCATTTATCTGAATGAAAGTAGTTTCTGGTAATTTTTTTATAAATCTATTGTCAATTCAGCGTTTTTGGAAAGGAGGAGAAGATGGTGAAATGTTGCAACATTAGGCAGCTGAATGTCAACATGGCAATTGCAATCCTCTTTGGGGCCCCGGGTGGCCTAGTGGTCTAAACGCTCATCGTTACCATCACTCCCATCGCACCTCTGTCTGCGTTAGTTTGAGTCTCGGGCTCGGCAAATGTGGGTACATAAGAAAACTTGCCCGTAGCCAGTCGTAGCTTATCGTGGGGCGGTGGTTTATTATGGAGTTTTCCCGGGTTTTTCCTTCACCATTTCTACTGGCCACCATATATAGCCTAACTTGTGTTGAAAGATGTCGTTAAACCCTAAACAACAACAATGTCTTTTGGACTGAGAAGAGTCCATTTTCCTACAAACTAACGAGTAAGTACGTGACAATAGCCAGGCCTTTTGTATGCTGACACTGTAATTGTTTGGACTTAAGATTTCGTTCAATTGTTTCAAGGTAAAAAGAAGTTCTATCCTTGAGGCTATAATCGATATTCGATATATTTCTCCTTTTATGGCATTTCAATATTTGTAAATGTCCAGTATGAGCACTTTCTTTTGCAAATTTGAGATATTGCGAGATAACCCGAGAGCACAGTTTTCAGGTATGGTGAAACGTGCCTATTTCAAGTGGTTTGCAATCGATTGAACTGAAAATCTGGATAAGAGCCAAACCATGATGATAAATGGGTCTAATTATCGTCAGTAGCGGTGAACATTGATTCGAGTACAATTATCCATTGTCGTACACACTGCTGTACATATTGTGCAACTTCTACCCAACAGTTTAACCCCATCGTTATTTTCCTTTTATGTTCATGCATCCATTTAGGAGGTCTTAGTATATTAAACTCAGGCTTTACATGTAAAACATGCTAAAATGGAGTCCGTTCCTCGTGTGTCTCACTTTCACCAATCCAAACAAAAGTGAGTAGTTAGAAATCGGGTAAAGCTCACACTCGTGCAACGAAGGGACTTTTCTGAATTGCCATTTTTCTGACTCATATATTATTACAATATATTAGTACTTTATAGAACGTGCAGGTTAATTGCAAATAATATGTCAAATTTACATACACGTTAAGCTAATGACAAACACTTGTTAAGTTAACGTTAAAGACCACCAACCTGATATACTCGTATACAGTGGGAATCTATCATTCCGATCATATTGAAAATGTTTCAGTCTGTTAGGATCATAGAAGAAGAAATATTTCTAAGACAGTAAATAGCATGAGAATTTCATGTAACTATGGCGTGACTAAATATCAATTGGAATTTTTGGAATAGGTATATAACAACGGAAGATCCCTAATCTACTTACCCACTCCAAGTTTCAACTCTGCATATCCATAGTGAGATAACATTGCAGTAGATAATAAGAAAGCCGTTAAGCCACATCATTGTCATAAATTACATTAATATTTTCTAGAAAGTATCAACTGTAATATTCCCGATGCTTCATAGTATCGCTAGCAGAACGTTGCAATGGTAAATGTTGTTCATATACAGTAGCACGTCCTAAATACGTCAGGTAATTACAGGTAGAATGGTTATATATCAGAAGTAAATACACGACGAGATAGACTGCATGCATCAATGGGTTAGGTACAACGACTTTTTGCTAGTTTATATTCATTGTGGATCTGCCGAAATAATGGGATAGTTCATGAATGCTAAGTTCGTAATTCACATGTATATGGCATTGCGATCACGCAAGAAAGAAGAAATAAAATACTTTGTAAAGAAGATATATGTATATCATGAAAATGAATGCAATTATGGTAACAATAATTTTACACACTGATGAAGCAATTGTCTTTCCGTTCGTTATAAATACCTTTTTGCTACTATTGTTTATATATATATATATATATATATATATATATATATATATATATATATATATATATATATATATACCGTATATACTCGCGAATAAGTCGAATAATTTAGGCAAAAAAGGCATGGAAAAAGGGGGGCCGGCTGATCTGCGGGCCAATGTGTAAACTTGACAGTTTTAGGTCTTTTTGTTGCCTACTGTAATAGCTGTACTTTTTGGGACAGGAAACAAGTGTTGCTTCGGTGTCCTAGGACATAGGCATATAAGAAAAGTAACTTTGGTGACCCGACAATTATTAAACTGTTATAAAGTATTATGGTTGATTTTGTTATTATTTGCATGTGTATATTTTCTGATTTCACCAACACGAAGTTAAATAAAAGTAAATACAGATTTCATAACTCGCGGGCCGGTTGAGTTTACGAGGGAGTCCATGTTGAACTATAAAATACAGTACTTACACAGTGCAAAGCGTGCATAGCGTCACTTAAATCCTTACTTATTCCCAAACAAAGGGCAGATTTTGCTTTATTCATTATTTCGACCAATTACATTCTTTCAGATAGCATTTCAGCAAGTCCTTAATAGCTGCGTCATTTACGTTGAACCTAGCGCTCACGAGTTACTTATTTTCAATGACATAAGCGATCCTACAAATTGAGGTAATATTTTTAAAAATGTACGCACGTTTATTTGTACAAGGCACGTAACCATCATAGTTTACATGTTCACGAAGAGTGGTCATAATAAAGGCTAAAATTCTCATGAGATCACCTAAGATCATCATGTATCAATTTTAGTTTTGTGTTTTAGCTGAACAAACGTAACTTTCCACATAATGGAAGTTTTGGTGTCTCCTATGTTGATAGTCGGCGAATTTGTCCTTCGTTTTGCGACAGCAGTACAGGCCAGTTAATCATTAAAATCCTGAAACTGGATTGTGATAAGGGGGAATTTTGACCGGTAACTATACCAGTTTAACATTGGTATATAAGGTATAAAAATGACAGGTGTTAACTCGTGTAAGTTTCTTTCGTGGGAATGGAGCAATAGTTAGAGCGTTCGTAGTGATCATTCTTGGGATAGAAATTAATTGTGGTCGCTTTTATTGTTGTCATTTATTTTTTTGGTCTGGTTTATTATATTTTTTATTATTATTGTAGAGGAAAAAATGTCATTCATTTACGTGAATAATGTTGAAAATTAACATTATATTTAGTGAAGAAGCGAATTCTCTATTTTTTTTAGTCATAACAATAATTCACAGGTCATACAACAGAACATGTAGGACTTTTCGTGTTTAGAATAAATGAAAATCGAAAACATAATGTAATAATCAGGGGTTCTCTACAGAAATAGAAAGATATTATGAAATCGGGAGGTAGGCCTGGAGCGACCCAAAAATCGGGATTTTTTTTTCTTCCTCCCTGCTTGAAAGGTGACAGGTATGGTGTAAGGCCGCTTACATCAAAGCAAACTACAACTCAGCTGTTATGGTATTAGCATAATTTTTTAAGCATTATTTCCAAAACTTTTTAAGAAAACAGAAAGATAAATAAATTACTTTTGAAACAAGTATATACCATTTCCTTTTAATAATCATGCACGCTAACTTCGATATAAGTATATATGTAATATTTAAAATACAAGTTGCCTAGATAAATGCATTTAATACTTACCTCCAGCATCTTGAGATGCCTCGGAGTTGTAAGTCGGCTTATACACTGGTCATGCACTTTTTAATATTTAAACCTGTTTAGTTTCGGGGTCGGCTTATACGCGAACGCGTTTATACGCGAATATCAACGATATTGGTATATATAAGTGTGCGCGTGTTTGCATATGTGACTGCTCCAACACTATTCTTTCTTTTTGTTTTGAATAAGTCTAGTACATAGGTGAATCCAGGGCCACATCCATGTAGTCTCAATATGTGTGACAAAATAAAGATTTGAAAACACACTTTGTATGACATTGTGTAATATCCCATTGGTGAAAAGTATCAGACTCTGGTTGGTCATTAGGTCTATATTAATTTTAATGGTGAAATCCATACAAAGGTTCGTTCATTACAGATGTTGTGAGCACAGTCTAGGTATACTGTTCTTTATACAGCAATCAAAATTAGTAGGTTGCTTCAATGTAGAGCACAGATTTGCAGTAAAGTTTCCGAATTCATCTGGGTCTAGAGAGCCTTAGGAATGCAATTTTTAACAGTCAATAATCGACCGCGTTATCTTAATGCTGATTATGCTTGTCATTTTTTTTTTTGTACAGACATGAGTCTCAAACAAAAAGTCTTAAAAGTATTTACAAGTAGATTGGAATTTGATCCTATCATAAATTCCTAGAGCCCCTGAGCAGGGGTTTTTAGGAAAAGAAAAGAAAATTCACTAAAACATGTTTTCGCAATTTTTGTATTGAAAGTTACTGAGATCTTTGTGCAAAGCATGTACTATGTTAATAATAGGCATTAACATTCAATTGGTAATATCCAGTTTGTTGGCAGTAAGTTCTCCAAACCTATATATCTCCTTTTCCATCTATAACGTTAATATAGAACCTTGGAACTGCTTGTCACCCATGTAGTAATGCAACCGTTAATCGCAAAAACACGGAATGGAGCTTTATTCCTTTCATATACATGTCAGAGAGAAAATTTGCTATTTTTGAGTAGATATATGGAAATATTTAATTCATGGAGTGAAAATAGTGTATAGTGATACTCGCAACAATATAATATTTCCAGTTCACTCGTTAAATATTTCCTTATTTCTACTCATCCCATATATCTTCAAGTGACGTAGAATGTACGCCGAAATGGAAAGCCATTCGAATTTGTCTTTTTATTTTGCTTTCAGTGTTATACATTTTCAATATAGAATAAAAGTTATGGAGGGTCTGAATAAACAGTCTTCAAATTAGAAAGGTCTGGCAAAACTATTTAGTTGGTTTCTAGTATATTACCAATTAACGATAAACGTCAAAAGACCAATTCTCTTGTAGATTTTGAGCGAATGGATTTTCAAGATAAGCAAATTTAGTTTCAAAATTCAATATAATAATTCAATTTTATAATCTAATCAATCCTCCGCTTTTCACCACAGACAGTTTTTGCGTAACAAACAGCTTCGGAAATTTTATGACTTGATAATATATATACCAGACCAAATCAAACAAGTATCGGATGCTACTATACCAGTTATAAGAAATAAAATAAATTGATGTTTCATGTCAAATCAAGACAAAATATAGATATTGCAAGAACAGCAATTAAAAGCCTCAGCATGGAGGAAGGGGGGGGGCGTGTGATGGTAACATTCGTGCACCTTACGAGAGAGTGACCGTAGTGGGCTGGATAACACACACACACACACACACACACACACACACATATATATATATATATATATATATATATATATATATATATATATATATATATATATATATCGTGAATCAGACATTGATGAAAGGACTTGGCAGCTGATAAATAAAACCTATGTGTGATAACTATCAATGCGTAGTTCCAACGATCACCTGCACACGCGTTGTAAGTCTGTTATGATTGTAAGTACGTGCTCATCCTTTCTATATGGACGTACATGGTTTAATGCATAATTCACAGAAATTAATTGCATTGTTATGAGACACATATGCATATGTTTGGTTTTACTAAGTACTGATTTGTTGTAGATATTCACACTATTGTGGATACAATACATGACGATTTTAAAATAGTATTACTTCCTACAGAAGACATACTGCGATGCTAGGGAAGTGATTACGCGGTTCCGTTATTCAAAAGCTTATTGCTATCGAAGGTAAGCACATTACCAACTAACATATATTACGGAGGATAAAGTTACCACTACAGTGTTGGAAACAATAATTTGGATTGCAATTTCCTATTTTTGGGCAACCAGAGCGGATATTGCCTTTGACATATTTTGTGATAATGTTTTTTAATCTGTAAGATACATAACAAGCCGGTTAAAATGTGTGCATAATCAAAACACATGAATGCCGATATTATGTGTAAAGCTCCACGGAGACGAAATATGGCTTACAGGAACAGAAATGAACCGAGGAACATCATCGTTATATCAGTGACAAAACCAAATTAAAATTAGATGACATGTATCAATATATGATAATAACTAAGAGAATCAGAGGTGGCATAAAACAACACATAGAGATTAACTTATACATATCGGATGACCTACGTATTTATTCCAAAGTCTGAAGTGAGACCATATTTAAAGAACAATGTCCTGAGAAGCAAATAAGATCAATGAGCATATATCATGGATCAAACCAGGAAGATTTTGAGGCCCAGACAGTAACATCAACGTGAAACATGTGCTTGATACAAATACATTTAATTAGTGCTCATTTGAATAAAAACAAACCAAAGTATATAGCAGGGATCAGACGAATTCTAGTCACACAGTGACGTATGCAAGATAAATCAAAATGGTCCGAATACTGTATTCCATGGAGTGTAATCAAATAATTCTGATGATTAAGATGATGAATTTATTGATTGGGACAAAATGAAGATCTACCAACAAAACAAATGAACAACTTTGAACACAAAATGATAATGTCAAATAAAATGAATTATTACAGCATATCATGTCCCTAAATCTGATTGTTCTGTTTAAACTTGTGCTTAATGTGTAAATGTGGGATGATTCAACCGATATACCAAGAAATTGATTGTCATAATAGAGATTTTATATTTTGCTCTACGTCCTCACACCCTTAATCCCACATCATTTTTGACCATTTGACCGAGAAAACCACACACGTTGTGCAACCAATCGATTATATCCCAAGAAAGAGTCAAACAGTGACGCAGAAGAGTGAGTGCCAAAAACGACCTAGGACAAATTGTTTTTATTAGAATTTTGTTATCTTTAAATCCACTGGCGGTTTCATATATGTGTTCATAATAGAAAACTTGAATTCAGCTATGCTAAATATTTTATCCTTGAGAGCTGATCGTGTTTTGTTCCGCTCCAAGCAGTTCTAAATAGACACGTATTCGTGAATGAAATACTATCGATATTATTTTATAGCAGCATCAGAGACACAGGTAAAAGTTGACATAGAAGAGATTAAATTCCGATTAATGCTCCTATGATTGTTGTCGTTGTTTCGATTCCAGCCATGCCATACCTCGGCGAGCCCACAAATGATATTTACAAACAAAAATGCTTGTTTATATTTCATGATCAAAACATATTTCTTTTTGGTGATGCCATCTCGCAAATGTTGTTCCGCTTTGGGTATTATTTTCACTTGGGAAACATTGAGATTCCATCACAGGTCATCTATTAATAATACAATCGATTAGTTTATTGCACGACACGGATAACCTGTCCGGACTCAATGCACTTAGGTACAATAGTCACACGCACTGTAAGCAAATTACCTGTTCCTGCTGGAACAAAGTTAAACAATTATAATATCTTTTTAATAATGTTCATTTTATCATTTAAAAACACGCCGAGTACGCCTATATCTTTTCTATCTAATAAACCCTTAGCCTAGTAACTGTTACCCGAACGGTTGGGTCCTTTTTGAATAATAACGGAGTTCTCATTCACATCAAATGAGTTAATGTTTGTTACAATATTCATTGGTAAATGTAATTGGAGTGGTTACCGCAACGAATGCCACTCCTCCGTTCTAAACACAATCGCTGCAGGTTTTGACATCTGGTTTTGTTTTGATTGTTTCCTTATGCGATGATGTCAAGCTGACATTGAACTGGCTTTGGTACATCAAGGTGGTTCCAACGATCATTTTATATTTGATCCTTATAAGAATTATATATCAGTTCATATGAGGTTTTAGTAACACAACTTTAGGGCAGATAATCCTTTACAACTTGAACTCAGATATCATCCGCGTCCAGTTGATCCCACAGCCTGTCGGTAAATTTTGCTATTTCCTCAACGTAGTTATAATACATAACGTACATACAATGATAAAAAATAATCATTAACGCAACAAACATAGAGGGCTAGACACCGTTTGGAAAAAATATTGAGTCCTTCAAACTGAATTGTGTCTCCTGTGACTAACGCTGTTGTCAAGGTCAGTGCGAAATGATTCCATAACAAAGCTGCTCCACATGTTAATTTGTGATACTTTTGGTACAAAATAAAGACGCCGAGTATCCTTAATCTACATTCCTAATCGATCACAGGAACACATATTTCCGGTATTGATAAACAAAATTGATCAGGAAAAGCGCACACTTAAAATGTAACTTTTCGGTCTCTCAACATTATTTCCATTTAGAGAGTCTAAAATAAGTGTTTATTTTTTAGGAACTTTCGTTAACGGTTTCATTCTATTCTGCTCCAAGACGTTACTATACATGATGGTGTGGACCCGTTAGCGATTAGTTAACCCACATATTGTTTTATTGTAACATTTGTATCATTAGCCATATATTTGCTAACGTCATGAAATGTTGTTAAACTCAAGTTGAAAATATCGGTTTCATGTGTGCATGGCAACATCGATGCAATTTCATTTCACATAAAGACAAACGAAACTTCTTGACTCAATATATACCAATGAGAGTAATTGATTGATGAATGGACAAGGGTTTTTCTACGTATTGCACCGGGTAATCGAGGACCACGTCGCGATGTTATTCGAGTACTCCTTCCTAGTAAATGAAGAACTTATACTTTTGTATAGACCTAAGAGGTCTACTATGCGCTATGCCACCAACAACTGAAATTTTTCAGCGTCATTCCTGGTTCATTTCCGGAAGCTCCGAATGCTGCAGCGTTTGTCATGGCTGGAACGCTGCTTCCAACAAGAACCGCGCCAAGGAATGAAAAAATTCCACTCGGCTATTGTATTTGTGATACCTCTGATTTGGATAATTTTAGCACCACTGAAACATTATTGTGTATGGCCGCATTATGTTGAGTTTGATGTGTTTGGGTCAGTCTTAAGGTGACATTTCCAATTAATTTTACCGAATAATGTTTCATTGTGACTCCAAATTTGTTTGTGCTGTGTTGTTTGTTTTCCCCAGCTAATTTTCTTTCAAACAGTTCTTTACTTTATAATATGACATGATTATATGACAATATAACACTTTCAATTATGTATTTTCCACAGGTGCAGCAAGGACCGACAGTCGACCACTTGCACCCGGCAAAAACAGTGTCTTCTCCGAAAGAATCATAGCATAGCATTGATAACCATAAAGGGATCTGCATCTAAACGTGCATCAGAATACATGGTGCACAGGAAGGATTGGTTGAACAAAGAAGTTGCATAATTAAACTTTAATAAAGAATTGTATTATATATATTCATACACTGTGCACACACTCATTTGCACTGCGGACGATAGTGCTACAACCTATAATACCGAAATCACTAAAACATTTGAAATTTTAAATGCATAGAATTAGAAGTTTGTGTGGCATCGGCAGTAATTAATCCGTGTTCACACTGCTGTAGACGATTAATTGATTTGTGGGTGGGCTGGTTTTCAACTGCATATCAAACCATGAAGGGCTAATTAGTACGGAGGCCATGAAGTCAATTATCTTAATCAGAAATACACCCAGGCACCGGACGAAGGGTAGTCTTTTCCGCATTCGTACTCGTAACTCACTGATACAGATACAGAATAAGGGATCTCGTATGTGTTTTACATCCAACATGTGACCTAATCATATACTTAACATGGTTTGTATTAACCTGTGCTACAAATATACTCCTTAACCGTTGCTGATTTTCAAATCTTGTGACATAGGGATATAAAAAGAATATACATACAATTTCCTTGATATCAAGGCGTGAGTATTTCATGATCTATGTTTATTGCTACAGTACGTTTGAAGTTGATCTATATCAGAGATTATGAGGGATGTTTGTACTGACGGGTCAAAACCCAAGGGATTGTTGTATCAGTCTCGAGGAAATTATCCGCGTTGTGATGGAAACAGATTTCAATAGTACATAGCAGCAAACGTTTTCACTAGTAGTAAAAATCTATTTTATCAATTCCAGTAATGATATAAAGCGGCCCAGTTAAATGCATGACTAGATGGACTAAATTAAAGTACATTAAAACGTATAATCAACAATATGCATCAGGCTTTTGATACCATTTAGTGGTGATAGACTCGTGTAATGAACACATGTTGACATCTCACAAGCGGAGACTTTATTAAGATATTGTTGGTAGTGGGTCGGAATTAAATTGCCAGCAAGAGAAGTTGATCACATTGACTGACGTTTGAGAATCTACCATCCTGACTGATCAATAAAACAATGGAGACTGATTACACATAATGAGACCTCAGTAGTTAATTAGCCTACGACATCATACAATTGGAGATACGCGTCCTGCTGCTACAACTTGTTGACCAAACGCTGCTATTGTTTAACAGTTGTTCTCATATTGGTTAGGATTATAAACTTCTGCAAACTGTGCGATTTAAATAACATTTTAAATATATTAATAGCATTTAAACATATCAGGAAAAGTGTAGGACTGGTTCACTATCATTCAATTATCTTGCATTTGCCCTGAGAACTCTTTTGATGCTGCATAATATTAGAAATAGCAACATAAAAACACGGGCTAACATGATATGTATCTTCGTATATTTAAAAAATACTTTAAAGTTTTGAAATTGGACTCGATTCAGTTGAAATTAATTTGATGGAACTTGGAGAATTCTGAACATAAGTTTTGTGTTTTTAGATTTTTTCCATAGGTTGTAAAATTATATTTCTTGTCAGGTGAATTATTGTTAACTTTCGTTTCCGTGCTACATTTGTAATTATACTTACAAAAGTGTTCTTTCCAGTATCCAATGTGTATAGTCTTCCATTATTTGTCGTACTGTTTTATTTTTCTGGTTTTGCTCGGCTGACAGTTTTGTGTTCACTTTCGGTTGAGGTTAGTACTACATGTAGTCTCCCAAGTTCCTTTTTTGTTGCTATATTTGCAAACATCTGGTCAGAATTTTTTCAAATAAATTTATATACCTGAGACGATACCAATTTCCTCTTTCAATATATTTGTAAGACGAGTTTTCGTTTATGCGAAGTATCGGTTTAAGACCTAATAAAATTATCTAAAATCTTGAACATTGCTTACTTTAATCATCACATTGCATATTGCAAATATATGGAAGGAAGTGCAACAAGTCTGAGGACATGCTTAAGTTAATAGCTATAAATGAAAACTGAACTTCACAAAGGAAGCAATAATAACATCGAATTTAAATAGGTGAACAAGTTGAGAAACCTTCTCATGAATTTAAAACAGCCAAAGCAAAGAAATTAAAAGAATAATCAGACAAAACTGGGTTGTAAATAGAACAGTTCAGTTTGACGCAATAAACTGGGGCAATGGTGTATTACTTTATCTGTGGCGGAGTTAAAGTTATTCATTTGGATGTACGTATTTTAAGAGGTCTGATCTAAAATGTATTGTATCTAATAAGCAACCCGAGAGCAGTGCATGGCTAAAAAATGTTTTATAAAAAACAACACAAAGAAACATTGAAGTCCATTTCCAAACATTTCCTAGACGTTTACAGTAATAAATCACATTTGTTATATGTACTATAAGAATCCCGATTTACAAATGCGACATTAAAATAATATTAACACTAATCATAAATGTACAATAAAACACGGATATGGAAAGCGTCAAAAACGTAGTTATTCGTTGCTTAATATCCCGCTTTATTATATATTATTTAACGTCACAAAGTAAACCAGTTATATGTTACTGTCGAACAGATAAGACGATCAATTAAGGAAAACATAACTGTCTTATTGGTCAGTTTCTTTGTTTATATTTCTGGTCTTTGTTAGATAGTGTCATTATTCTCTTCACATATAACACATTATAGAGATAAAGTAAAATATACTATCAATCATGTATATACAAATATTAATTCAGATAGTTTTTTTTTTCATTCATTTTTAAATAACGACTGTTTATATAATAAAAAAAACTTTCAACTATTATGTACGTTTAATGACCTTTGCCTGGATTATGACGTGTCTCATGCGAATGGAGAACTCTCGTCAATTTGCTATATTATGTCTCAACACATAAGATGACTTTTTTAGAGCAAAACTTTAAATCCAGAAACTTAACACAAATTCATCTAAGCATGATTCCAGCTTGCATTTTAATTAATGAATGGAATTAATTGTGTCATAAGGTCAATAGGGATATCAACATAGATTACGTTTTTAGTTAGTTCTCTACATGCAACAATTTTAAGCGAGGAAAGGAAAGACTTCAAAGTTTGGAACTGATTATTTTGGAATGTTTGGTTAATTTCAAATGCCATATACACGATTTTAATTTTTTATATTCATACTCAGTTTTGGGAATATCCTGGGAAGACTGACGAGGCAGAACTGTGGGGTCTGGGGCATGGGAAAGAGTTAGGTAATTGTTGATGTTGAATAAACGATAGTTTTGATTGTAGTATTAAGTGTGACCAAAAATTAAAAATTTCTGCCGTTTCATAATGTTTACGACAAAATGAATTATCTAAGGACATTTGAGATAAATGTTTGCCCGTCACAATTTTCTATTCTCTTTTAACTTTTATTTTATCTTCTGTTTTGAGAAATAACTATATTATTGTTTAAAATAATTTACCTACAATATACAACCAATCATTACACATGTATGGCTTCTTAATTTGGCTGTGTAACGATCTCAAACTATTTCAAAAATATTAACTTTACCGTATTTAACACAGCCAGAAGAACATGGTAGATGACCAATGAAATCCAAAATCAGCATGACAACAGTATTACTACTATTTTAGTGTCTTCATATGCACATATAATATATTATATACGTTTATTTTTGCTTTTGAGGTATTCGTGCATTAAGGTTAACTATTGTGTTATCTGGAGAACGTCTTGTTGCGAGAGGGAGAAAACTAGATTAGTGCGTGAGACTGATTCGTCAGTATCGCGTTTGTCAGTATCAGATTCGTCAGTATCAGGTGTAATGTGCATTGTTATTATTTAGGAAGCAGAATGTGACGCACGTAGGTTACAAAATGTCACCAATGTGACATTCAGTAGGTCACAAAACAAGAACTTTACTGAGGTGTTAAAAGGAAGTGTAATAGCATGGCACTATCTTCATATGAGATGGGATCTGCGGCTCTTAATTTCCACTCTTTGACTAGAATGGTTATCAACGTTGAAGAACAACCGGGAAAAGACAAAGATATTTCAACATCCAATACAATTTATAGAGGTTAAAATATTCGTATCTTGTGTTGTCTCAATACATTTGCATATGTTGCCAGAAGGATAATTACTAGATTAGTGCGTAAGACTACAAAGTCAATTACAGGTGTAGTTTCCATGGATATTATTTAAGAAGCAGAATATGAAGAATATTCCATTTTGCGGTACGTTGAAACGACAAGAAAGGTAATGTAGATGACCCATCTGACTAAATGGTCCATTGGTTTCCTATCTCAAAACTGTTGATCAAAATTATAATTTCGGCAACAGCGGAACAGTCTATATATCAAAACGTAATAAACAACTTTCTTAAATTTTTTAATTGAATGGGGCTGCCTGTCCCCTTCAACATCAATATGCACTCATGTACACAGCAGGTAATAGTGACATCAAAACGTTACACCTATTTCCTGAAGCAATTTTTGTATCTGTCCTTCCCCTTATTTTTAGCATGTTTATTTTACATACCAGGTGATAATAGTATCTCATACAAATTGTTGATCGACCTTTATACCGGTATAGACCTATTTGACGCCGTGACAACAAGTATGATCTTTGACGGATTTGACCATTTAAGCTGTCTTTACGAGTAAAGATTCGTATATTTACATACCTTAACGAGACGAGTTTAAGTCCTACAAGTACAGAATATTTATATGGTACAAATTAGAAAATATATTGGGCAGTCCGTTTCAACAAGAGCATACACTAAAAAAAAATCTGACTAAAATTTTATTTTCGCGTTGGTAAGGACATGTCATAGAGAGAAAACTTTCATTTAAATAGTTCAGATTCGAAAGTTTGGCCAAACTAAGTCATTGTTTCTAAAGGCATAGTCTTACCATAATGATATAGTCATATAAGTAGGTGTTATATAAGGTTAAAGCCGATATAAATACCAACAAGGTAAAGATAGGAATACCAACGACTGATACGAATATTACAGCTAGTCGTCAAACGATCGTATAAGAAGTAAGTGATAGAAATGAGGATAACGTCTCTGAGACGTGCGTACACAATAAGGATGAAAACATTGAATGTCTTATAATTTATGCGACATAACCTATAGCTCAAAACATCTAAGCAACGGTTTATACTTATGACAATTTTTTTCTTTTAACATAGATTTAAGCTTTAGGACTTAATGGTTTCTGATTATGGGATCATTTATTATTGGTAATTTTGGTAATATTATGTTTCCTCTTAGTCTTGAATCGATAACAAATTGATTTTTATTGTGCTTCATCCATAATTAAATCACGCTTACATAATCGTATGAGGGGGTGTTCTTTAACGCTTACAATACATGGAACATGTTCTGAAGTTTCAATTTTATAAGATTAGATCACATTTTATAACAGCATTTATAGCTTTTATATTATGATTTTATAGGTTTGCAACATTGTCTGGATTAAATCTTGTCACCTTCTGCCGGTAGATAAAATGCAAATAAAAACAACGAGCTTTGTGTAAGATTAAACAGTCGTGTTCGGGTACGAAGCTATATGTAACAGCGAATGTCCAATACACAGTAAGGGCGAAAGATGCAAGCAGGAATTAAAATATACAGTATAGTCAAACGCTGTATTATCGCGGGCTCTATATTATAGCGGCAAACGGGACTTCCAGATTAATTTTGCACACGCGACGCCTAGCGGCTGTTTACCTTAGTAAAGTTGCAGAAAAGAGGTTATGCAGATCGGTTAGAACACAATTTCATCAAAATGTCAACATTTTTGGTAGCATACTTTGAAAAACCCGGAAACGCACTATCTGTTAAGGTGCATGCCATTTCATGGATCACTATATACAAAAGTACTATAGAAATTGTAATATCTACATCGGTCTTAAATACTAAATATACTAAATGTGTCGTCTGCACATATACCGGTGTTGACGTAGAAGCCATATCAAGGCCGCGAATGGAATTAGATTCTAGGGTAGCCAATAAGGACCAAAATGGACAAAACGTAAACAATGATCGTGCGCATCATACATAAATATGAACTTATTAATACTTAACTGTTTCCATTTGTTATTTTTAAATAATAATAATAGCAACACATTTCTTAGTTAGTATTCATACCTTAATATATATATATATATATATATATATATATATATATATATATATATATATATATATACACACACATATTATCATCACAGACTTATATTATTTCTGTCTTTCATAATCAACTTATGAAGGAAGCAAGTAGGCAGTATACTTATACAGATTTACATAGAGCTTTTAATGCAACTCTTGCAGGCATGTCTGTTCATCATGCAGCTAGGCAGCTTGGTGTTCCTGAGTCAACCTTGAGAGATAGGATATGAGGACATGTATCCCTTCATGCCAAGCCCGGTCCAGAGAGAATCTTCAGTGATAATGAAGAACATCAACTGGTAGATCATCTCTGATATCGGAAATGGATATACAAAGGCAAATGTTCAGTACTTTGCAGCAGACTATGCAGTGTCTTGTGGAAAAAAAGATCCAAGAGAACGACCATTGAGTGATTGCTGGTTTTTGGGGATTATGTGCAGGTGGCCAGATTTAAAACATGCAAAGCCACAGAAACTATATATCATGCAAGCAAAATGTGCTTCAAGGGATGTACTAAACCGCTATTATAAGGAGATATCAACCATCCTTACAGTCAACAATTTAAGACAAAGGCCAGCTGAAATATTTAATATTGATGAAACTGGAATCAATACTGTGCATTCACCTCCAAGAGTTGTATGTGGCAAGGATACTCAAAAAAAGAAAGCACAAAGTGTAACCATCACTGGGTGTGGCAATGCGCTTGGAAACTACATCCCACCATACTTTGTCTTCCCTGGGATGAAGTGGAATACTCAGTTGTTAGACGGTGCTCCTCTAGGATCTGTTGGTGAGGTGTCAGATAGTGGTTGGTCAAACTCAACCATATTTCATAATTACATCACCAAACACTTTGCAAAGCATAATGGAACAGCTGATGGAAATAACTCACAGCCCACCCTCATACTGTATGATGGTCATAAATCACATATATCTTTAACACTTCTAGACTGGGCAAATAAAAACAATATCATTCTTTTTGTACTGCCACATCATACAAGCTATATGACCCAGCCTCTGGACATTGGTATTTTTGGACCCTTCAAATCAATGTACAACAGTGAATGTCAGCTATTCCTGCAGAAGAACCCAGGTCATCAAGTAACAAGATATGACATTGCACAACTTATTTGCAAACCTTACTTGAAGGCAATGTCTCTTGAAAATTTAATATCTGTTTTTGGTAAATCGGGAATTTATCCATTCTCAAATAAGAATTTTTGTTATTCCCAGTTAACAAAATCAACCATTTACCATGTAGAGAATGATGCCAGTCACGGTGAAGAACAAATTACAGAAACCTCTCAAGCAGCAACTCAGGATTACGATAACGATGTTGTTATGAATGCCAAAACGTCAGAGAAAGATGAAGACATACATGATTTCTTTAAGAAGAGAAAAATTAGAAAAATTGCCCAAAAGCACCAAACAAAATTTTGTTACACAGTTCCTTACTGGTAGCCTAGCAAAGAAGAAGAATGTCAACAGCATGCAACACTCATCAGTTTCAAAACCTTACAGAGAAGCACCAATTGTTCTAGACAATTCCACAAGTTTCACTGTCAGGAAATCATCTGTCTCAACTGTGAAGTCAGCAAGTACAGAAATAATGAATATCAGAATAGTACCTATTTTCTCAAAGAAATCTTGTACTACAGCCAAAACATCACCTATGATTACAATCCCTTCTTCTCCTCAACCTGGTCCTACTGCTTATTATGTAGACGATGATGATGAAAACATATTTGAGGACAGTCAAGACACCTTATCCGTATCAGAGGATGAATCTTCAAATTGTTGTGTATGTCACAAGCATCAGCACTTAGAGGTTGTGTTAATCTTGTGATTGTTAAATGGGCACAGTGTGACAATTGCCAACATTGGACACACCTTTCATTTTGTTGTTCAACATCAGTTGTTAGGCGACATAGATCATTTCTTTGCCAATACTGCATTTAAAATTCATAGATATTTCATTTTTTTAAACAATTTGTTGCGTTTCATTCATGGATTTCAAGTTTAATTACATTTGTGTATTCCATTTAATCAATGGATCATTTTATTTATGTGGAATCTTCAGCCAATGCAAGTGTGGACATTCATTCTTATAGGTAAGTTCAAATTTACGTTTATTATATGTGTGTGCTACCATACCCAAGTTATGGAAATACCGCGATAATATAGAGTTGTTCCCCCGTGGTAATTGAATCTGGGTCATCAACTATATTTGATTCTATGTACATTTACGGGCTTCGATTGACACAGAACTTTTATAGGAATAGATATAGGGAAAGTCACAGAAACTCCACATAATGTAACCATGCAGTAACAACAAAACGGTTTTAATATATACAAATAACAACATTATGTACCGCGATAATACACCGTTCCGGGCTACTTGAACATGCTTGGAAATTGTTGGATTGGTGTTGTTGTTGTTGCTGTAGGGTTTAACGACATTTTTCAGCACAACATAAGCTATACATGGCGGCCTGTATATTTGGTGGAGGAAGAACCCTGAAAAACACCGGGAAGAACCACCGACCCACGAGAAGCTAATGGCAGGCTTTCTCACGTACCAACGTTAGGCGAGCCCGAGACGAAATTGCTGGAAAATGTATACCAAGTTAATGAGTCAGTGAAACTGGACACTGTCTTGAAAATAAACCAAATGAGTTTCTGTATGCTATATCGTCTGAAGTATAAGTCATTGTTATATATATATATATATATATATATATATATATATATATATATATATATATATATATATATATATATATATATATCGTTACAGAAAGTGACACATCTGATGATTATATATCAATGTCATTGTTAGATATATCATCATGTGGAATGAAACGTCTAATGTGTACACATATCAAAGTCACTGTTAGATATATCATCACATGGAGTGTCATATCTAATGTGTATACATAAAAGGCACTGTTAGATATATAATTACATGGAGTGTCACATCTAATGTGTATACATCAAAGGCACTGTTAGATATATCATTACAAGGAGTGTCACATCTAATGTGTATACATCAAAGGCACTGTTAGATATATCATTACATGGAGTGTCACATCTAATGTGTATACATCAAAGGCACTGTTAGATATATCATTACATGGATTGTCACATCTAATGTGTATACATAAAAGGCACTGTTAGATATATCATTACATGGAGTGTCACATCTAATGTGTATACATAAAAGGCACTGTTAGATATATCATTACATGGAGTGTCACATCTAATGTGTATACATCAAAGGCACTGTTAGATATATCATTACATGGAGTGTCACATCTAATGTGTATACATAAAAGGCACTGTTAGATATATCATTACATGGAGTGTCACATCTAATGTGTATACATCAAAGGCACTGTTAGATATATCATTACATGGAGTGTCAAGTCTAATGTGTATACATCAAAGGCAATGTTAGATATATCATTACATGGAGTGTCACATTTAATGTGTCTACATCAAAGGCACTGTTAGATATATCATTACATGGAGTGTCACATTTAAAGTGTGTACATCAAAGGTACTGTTAGATATATCATTACATCGAGTGTCACATCTAATGTGTATACGTCAAAAACACTGTTCGATATATCATTACATGGAGTGTCACAGCTAATGTGTATACATCAAAAGCACTATTAGATATATCATTGCAGGGATTGATACATCCGATGAGTAAGGTATTCAAATTGCTAATTTAAAGCAAATTACAGGCGAAAGATTATATTAGAAGAAACATAATATTATGTTATTCAACGGTGCGAGTTAAATCACATTTAAATTTATGAATAACATTCCAACATATGGTAAATTGTAAACCTGTTTCAGCTAGCATATGTTTGACGAGTGAACTACTTTGGTATGATGTACAGGTTTAACATCACACACACACCGATTAACATGACGGATATATTGGTTTCTTTCATGCAAACCTTCAAGCTTTGAAAATATGCTCAACTCAATAAACATTAATCTGATTGAATATCAATGATTCTTAAAATAAATGTTTCTTTTGACCTTATGGGTATTGTCATGGCTTTTAGCACTGTATTTCTTGTGTGAAATAATTTGAAGATTCCTCTTACTAAGAGCAAATTTTAATTTGTGTGTGTTATACAGTTACGCTTGTGCTTAATAGTGCAAAATGCTAATAAATGTAAAAGAGCAATCTCTTTAAATGGCATGGAAACTGTAACTTGATGAATATATTGCACTTTTTATGGCTGATCAGTCTTATGAACTGAAATACTGTTGCAATCCCACAATCGTTTCATTCTTATATGGTGTGTTTATCTATAATATGAAGCATGGAAGGACGTGGTGTTCGTTTATATCATCATTTACAAACACTACATGGGATTTCACACTTAAACAGGAAACAAAATCATCAACAAGTATTTTGATTTATTAACTCAACAACTTAACAGCTTAATCATGCAATCATGACTAATATTCCTAGTTATGAAAGTTTGTACATACAGAATATGGTATGGTTCTACGTTGGTAAGTTGCGTAAGGATGACATAATTCAGATCAACTTTGGGGGACTGGAAGCCCTATTTAGCTTACCATTTACATAGGAGCTTTACTAACCTTTGTGTTTTGCATGCAACTGAAATGAGTAGTTTCCCTTTCCACACTATCGATTAAGGAGTTTCACAATCGATTATCGTGTTGGTTTGCTCAACCAAATGAAGATGGATTACAATCGATAATCTGAGCAGCACTGCCTTGTGCTTCCTTTGTTTACTGTACTTGCACATGTTTTCATTCCGGTACTTTCTGTCTATATGTTTGAATCATTTGTCACAGTGTTACCTGTTTGTGAAGAACGTAGTCCGCAGGCAACATAAAGATGTTAAATTAGTGAATTTATTAGGTTAGTGTTTGATTGTCATTTGCAGATGCCAGAAACACAATTTAACATTTCCGAATTCATTAGGTTTGGATCGGATTGCCTTTTATAGAAACACTCTCATACATTTTTGAACTCCATTATTAGGTTTATGACTAAATTTAATGACTATATTTAAATTATTTCAATTGTCTGTTCAGTTATAAAATGGCTATGTTGCAAAAGGTCTATGGTTTATCAGATTAATACGATATTAAATGACGACGGTCTGACTATCTGTACAATTAGGATAAAAAGTGGAGCTTCCAATATATCTAACAATTCTTTCGCACAATAAATATAACGAACATAAAAGCAATTTTATATTTCATCTACCTCTGCAGCTTCCACAGAAAACGTGTGCGTTGTTATGAAGTTAATTCGGACTTTACAAGTACCTTGGCTATCTTTTAATAGAGAGCTTATGTTTATAGATTCTCCGGTGGCAACATGGGGTAAACAAAATTGGGTATTTTTACTAATTTTAGACAAAAGAAATTACTGTACTCGAAAACGAAACTCGCCATGGCGTAATGCACGAAGATTAGGTGAACCTAATTCCGTGACAGTACAAATGTTTGTTCGAAGCCGTCTGTGATATCTTCTTTTGCAGTCCTTCGAGAATGTAACGTATATTTCGCACGTTTGTATACGATCGGCTAGAACACTATTTACCAGTCCCATATGCTCTTGAAGTGTTTACTGTCTGGCTATACGCTGCTATGGTATCAATGGCAACTATTATCATAAGTATTTAAACTGTATCGCCCACTCTAGTTCGTTGCCTAGACATTGCTTGTTCACTCAAGTCGATTGTGTGGGAACTATATTAGTCCTGAGTGACTAACATACTCTGAAACTCTTCCCGTGTGTTGTCAATATCATAATATTCCAGAGAATGTTTGCCACACATGCGAGTCAGCGCTTCGAAATATCGTTAACACGCTGCAGTTGTCTCTGATCACATTTCGAACTTGTGTATATCGTTATGTGACAATAATCACGTCCCTATTTTGCTGACAGCCGCGTGAAAGTATGTCCGTATCGTAGTCTGAGTATTCTCGCATTACAAATCATGAACGAACAGATTATATGCAAACAGATCATGGTCTTCAATGATAAGGGGCTTCTTTGATTTTGGAAAACATATCAACTGTATAAAATAGGCTTGTCGACGACGCACTCGCATATATAAAGTCAAGTAGTTCATCATAGCATGGATGATTGTATTTCAATGTCGCATTCACATAAAAACGATCCCCCATTAATCATCGCATCCGATTTAAAAAGTGTATTTCCTGCATGAAGCAAGGTTAATGTTTGACGCGCAAACATACTTTAGTGCGTGTTTCAGTGTTTTGTTAGCCTGGGTTGTGTCTGCGCAGATGTTAACGGCGGTAAAATTTTATTTTTCTTGCCGCCTTATTACCTGTTGTTGTATAGTACATTATAACTTCAGGCATTTTGCGATGCCCATGAAAACACTCCTTACAAATCAAACGCGTGTTCAAACACGAAATGTTAGATTTCCGTTCTGTGTTGGTGTTCGCGTTCTTATGACATTGCGGATTTTAACAAATAAATTGTCATCGTATGTGATGCAGTGTTCGCGAATCGCCAAAACATTGTGAAGTAGATTTCCGGATGAATGGCACACACCTGTTTATGATTATCGTGCTGTATATTTACCGGCATGATCATATTCAACGGTTTCCGATGCGCATATAGATCACGTCTACCACTTGAATGCGATCAATACTACACTCAGAGAAACTCGACAGATGGACGACATATATAAAGCATACGGGTATCAGATTGGTGGATTGTGCACACTCATGTAAGGTATGTCACATGAATAAAATGATTTTTGCTACTCTAGATAGAGAAAGAGTGTGATCAAATATCTCCATTAATGTGTGTGAATGTCTTTGTTATATTAAAAATGTAATTTATGTAATTTCGACCTCTTCTCTGTCTTCTTTGTCACTGGTCATTAATTTTTTTCGCCTATTTTTGTCAGTAATTTGAGATATTTTTGCGCAAAATGATGCATTTAATATTTTGGTTTTATTTTATCAGCTTCAACAAGTCTTCGTTCTTGTGTTTCTAATAAAGTTCGAGATCAAATTATCTATCAGGAAGCTCTGCATACGTTTCTTAAAATGTGTACAACATCTACTGAGGTTCTCTAACAGTCCTTATGAGCATTTTAAGCCAAAAACCCGGTTTAATTTTTCTGTAGCGTTAAAAGAATTGTCCGTCCAATGTGATTCCCGAGTAAGATATACTGATACATTCTTTCAGAATAAATCAAACTGTGAACATTTGGCGTATACATAACGGCAATTGTTTAAAATAATATTCTAAAGTAATCTCTGCCACAGTCAAAATAAAATATAGTACCAAAACGGAAACAATAATTTATTAGAGTTTAGAAGAAATCTGTAATCTAATATCTTTAGTAGTATTTTAGTGTATTTTTATATTCATTACACTTATAACCATTAATATTAGCCTCACCAAAAACTTCACTTGTATCCATTGGTTGTGTGTGTGTGTGCAATTTAAATAATTCAGTTTGGTTTGTTCACCACGCGAGAAGTGATATAATACATGATCGTATACGTGCACGTGGACGAGATGTATGACAATAGCGGTGTCGTTACCTATCTATATCAAATCCTTCTTCCTACGATGAATATCCTCTGGTACGGGCAACTAGTTGTACCTTTATTTGGAATGGTGGCGTGCAGGCATGGGCAACTACGTATACCTTTATTTGGAATGGTGGCGTGCAGGTACGGGCAACTAGTTGTACCTTTATTTGGAATGGTGGCGTGCAGGTACGGGCAACTAGTTGTACCTTTATTTGGAATGGTGGCCTGCAGGCATGGGCAACTAGTTGTACCTTTATTTGGAATGGTGGCGTGCAGGTACGGGCAACTAGTTGTACCTTTATTTGGAATGGTGGCGTGCAGGTACGGGCAACTAGTTGTACCTTTATTTGGAATGGTGGCGTGCAGGCATGGGCAACTAGTTGTACCTTTATTTGGAATGGTGGCGTGCAGGTACGGGCAACTAGTTGTACCTTTATTTGGAATGGTGGCGTGCAGGCACGGGCAACTAGTTGTACCTTTATTTGGAATGGTGGCGTGCAGGCATGGGCAACTAGTTGTACCTTTATTTGGAATGGTGGCGTGCATGTACGGGCAACTAGTTGTACCTTTATTTGGAATGGTGGCGTGCAGGCACGGGCAACTAGTTGTACCTTTATTTGGAATGGTAGCGTGCAGGCATGGACAACTAGTTGTACCTTTATTTGGAATGGTGGCGTGCAGGCATGGGCAAAATTCTAGTTGTACCTTTATTTGGAATGGTGTCGTGCAGGCACGGGCAACTAGTTGTACCTTTATTTGGAATGGTGGCGTGCAGGCATGGGCAAATGATTGACATAGAAAAAAAGCGCATTAAAAGATACGTCATGAGAAACATAAAAAAGACACTTTCCTAGCAAGTCGCAAAACAATGTACATGAAATAGGTGAAACCGCAACAACAATATACACAATGTCCAAGGAAGGTGATATATGGCATTATGAAAGACATCTTAAGTATAACGTCATACTGGCTCCAACTGCATCATTTTAGGAAACTCATGACAGACGCAGTTAAAGTACAAGAAAGTTTATCAAATTTATAACAATGTAACATTTACCAAGAATCATATAAATATCGATGCAAACAGATAACATTTAACTAGCTTCACAGAAGATTCGAAAAAGGTATTGAATTAGTAAAGACGTACACCTCTGTAAAACATTCAACACAAAGCTGTCCTTTAAAATTAATCACAGTGTGTTGCTATGGAACCAGTTCATATTTCAAGTGAATGAATCAAATGCACATATAACACTTTATATCTACAGAAATTTCTACAAATGCAAGTCTTTCAGAAATTACATTGAAAATGTCAATGCATTTGTAATGAAACTAGAGGAATAAATGGGACAAATAATATTAATGAAACTCCCGTTTTATGAAACAATTGTTGACTAATGCACATCAATTATTTAGGAATAAAATATGTTCTGAAATATTAAATTTTTGTTTTATTATCGTTATTAATATTATTATTATTTTTATTATTATTATCATTATTATTATTATTATTATTATTATTATTATCATTATTATCTTACTCTGGATAATGATTGTGTAAATCATCTGAAGAAAAAGCAATGTAGCTAACAATATATTAAACCTAAAGATTTCAGACGTAAATTTCTCATTAAACCAAACCTTTTATATTTTACCATTGATAAACAATAACCAACTGGATTGTTTGGCTTTTACATTATCAAGCTATGATTAAATATTATAACATTTTTGGTCTATAAGTCTTTGAATGTGAGTGATAATTAAGAAATTGTTTTGTAATTGAGACTTATGATTAAACTGAGATAAGTAATTGCAAATAGTTTAAGACTGTTGCATTATAAACCAATTAAAAGAACTTTTTAGATTATTTATGTAAATAACTTCTACCAACTTCCAATATTATATTACACAATTTACAAAGAATTTAACACTGGATTGCAGTATAATAATGTGCAGCAAGATACAGGTGCACTCTCCTTCTACCATTTTCTATCTAATTTTACTTTTACATTAGTGCGACTGAAGTTGTACTTAGTAGATAACGTGGTCACATACTGACACCAACTGATCTAATGACAATTTTCAATCAATATACTCCTTATTTCAAGCGAACCCATGGCCAATGACACTGCAAAGCAACTAACAGTCATTACGTAACTACCTATCTACTGCCTGTTTGAATGGGTATTTGCTGATACCTGTAAAAAGGTTTCTATATAACATGTAAAAACTTGTCTTATCTATTTACTTAAACGCCTTTGTTACAATTTTCAGTTGCTACTCAACAGAGCTATTACAATTATGCATATCAATTTTCATACAAAAATTCTTTAATTTTTAAATCTATTAACGAGCTGAAAAACTCTCATTAGGAAAATTCTAAATCATGGTAATCGTGTGATAAGCAGCATTACTCAACATAATGTAATACATATCATGTCATAAGCATCACTACAAAACATAATTAATATATCTTATAAGTAGCACTACACAAAAGAATGTAACACACATCTGTTATAAGCATCACTACAAAACAGAATGCAATACACATCATATGATAAGCATCACAACAAAATGTAATAAACATACTGTTATAAAATTACTAAGCAAAATAATGTAATACACATCACATGAAGGTTCAGTGCAATTACACAAGTAACGTCCATGGTAATTCTAAAATTTTTAATAGTTTAAATGAAACTTTAAAGGGAAGATGTCCTGCAGTATTGGTTATGGATAATCCTTTTATAAAGCAAACATTACATGAGGTAAATCGTTTATGTAATAATTCTGAGAGTATTCAATTAAACCATTTCGATACAAACACTTTATAGTTTTTAAACAATAAATATATGTGCAGAGAAGATCAATACAACATCTCAATGTGGATGGCTTCAGCTGCTTGTGGAAGTTCCTCCTGACAATGAATTAAACTGATCGATGAAATACACTACAGCTCTATTTTCAGACTTGAAACTTGCTTTCAAAAGTTTTAATAATTTGAACACCTGAACTAAAATGCGAATTATGATTTATCTAATAAAAAAGGAGATACGCTTGAAATGAGGAGAGCACTTTCAATGAATGAAATTAATTTTGTGACAAAGATTAACTTACATGCTAATCTTACTTAATTCAAAACTATACATACGGAATAACGTATGAGGAATTGCTTTGATCAATCGAGGTTTAAAGTCTTATATATTAATTGAATATTGGGAGGGTAAAAATAGACTATCTGGTACAAACGCCGTTCCGACACTATCCATCATTAGTATAAAATATAACATATCTTTCCATTTTACACTTTAATTATTCCTTAGCTGTAAATGTGTAGAACTTTGATATTGCATCTTAATAGCCACAATTACTACTAATGTCTTGTATTTGTTTATCAGTAGCTTCTTGCTCGCATTTTAATGTGCATACTGTAATTTTCACTTGCTTTTGAATTTCTTTTATATCACTGATCTTACTTAAACTATCCTGTTCTCAACATTCTAACAAGTACAAATAAGGTTGTTTACTGTTGTTGGAGTTATTCTCAAAACAACTACATTTCTTTATCCTTTCTTGAAAGTAATGTGTGTTTTATATACATGCATACAGACAGACATACATGCATAGACACACACATACATGCACACACACACACACTCACACATACATACACACATACATACATACATACATACATACATACATACATACATACATACATACATACATAACTATAGAATTACACTGTTATAAGTTTTTCATTTCATTTTCGTTGCTATCTCGAACTTAATGTTAAGCACATAACACTATAGACGTATTAACTTTTCGAACTATTATCATCATCAAGCAACTGTTAAAAGATCAGTGCCATGCTCCGCCAAATGATTGCAGATTTGCATAACTGCAGGTCTTGAGACATTTCGTTTTGTCAATACGGTAACTGACACAGTATTACTATTGTATTTTTGTCAATTTTCTGTTCTATTTTATGATCTTGTATTATCCTAAATTTGTTTAATCTGATGTAATCTCTTTTTAAGACGAAATAAAGTCAGTCAGTCAGTCAGTCATACATACATACATACATACATATGCAGTGTGAGCATGACCTCCGTCCTTTATTTAGGGTAGAAATTTTGACTTCCTGACTATGTCAAGCGCATGTTTCTCTCGTTTTGTCATGACTATAAGTTGTAAACAAAACGTCCACTAAAAATGAAAAACTGACCTTGTTTTCAAATACGTTAATATTTCAATCGAAATGATCACTTTCCACAACATTATGTTGTTTATTAGGTCATGTGACAGATTTAAAATATAAGTTTTGCAAACATGTCTTTATTCGTATTCAAAAGTCTTTTATCTGTGAAGCTATGAAAAAGAGATTGTAGTTGTGTTCAATTATCATTTGGGAGGAATTATGTATTGAAATTATTCACTTTAATTACAAATTTGTATTAGGCTTTTTGGACAAAAACAGTATTTTGAATTTTTGGGGGACTTTCAAATACATTGTATCATTTTAGTATTCTGGTACTTGACAACCTTCCAGGTTATTTGAATACTTTCTAAACAATCTATAACTTTCAGTCTGTAATAGGACATTTAGGATTGTTGGGAACTTCACTCAGAAAAACGTAAGAAAGTAAGTTCCTTTTATATATGCTCTTGTATTGCAAGGAGATAAATTTTGACACTAACAAAATTTGTAGATTTTAGGTCTTTCTCTTACATAGATTGAGACCATGAAATTGTACCAATATGTAGACTAACCATCATGAAACGTTCTATCTCTGGAGTCTACATGCGAATGGTTGATGGCATTAAAATACGTTTAAAAAAATTATATAGTCATACATGTTAAAAATGTTAAATTAGTTTTCATTAAACAACAAATCAAGGTAAGTAGAGGTTAATGTTTTAATGCAGTATCGTGGCATAATATTTAATGAGAAGTACATGGCACAGTGGTATAAGGGTTATTGCATGCAAACAAGGCAATCAGTGCCATAACCCGCGGGACCCGAGACTCGAGATAAACCAATTAACGATTAGAAATCTTGAAGAAAGTTTAGAATCTGAAAAATATTTATGAAATTTATTTACTTGTATGACTTGGAAAAGAATCAAATAATTATAACTGTAAAGAGGACTTATCAGTATGCTATGCATTCGAATAAATTATATTGTCTTGGCTTTTGAGAAATTATTTTCTGTGGTTAAAATGAGTTACAAAGTTAAAGTTTTGTAAATACATCAAATTCATATTATTTTCTTCAAAATTATTTAAACATAATTTTAAATAAATGTCAAAGGTACATCCGGAAATCACCATGTTAATATCATGCCATACTTAATGCAATTTTCTGTCAAGAAGTCCTTGATATTTACTTGTTTCTGCTTCCTTAATCAAACAAAAAAATTTATAACATGTGCTTTTCTTTGGTTTCTATCTGTGTCTGAATGTGCTATAATTTGATCGTTTTTCTTATTATACTTGAAATCAACAACGAGAATAAGCAATTAATAATACTTTCCTGCTATTTACCTATTCAAACCATTTGAATCTTTTCCCATAATGTATTCATAAAATCATAAGATAGCTATTGTAACCCATGTATAAATCGTAGCTGCTAGACAGTTTCTGGTCACGAAAGATATGCAAGAGATAAGTGCTATAGTTATGCATATTTACTTTATATTGTTTGTTGGCTTTTATCTCTCTGAGAATATGTTATGTATAATTGTTCTTTGTAATTGAAGTTAGCCCAAAAATAAATTAGTGGATTACCTGACTAGGGTCACATTTTTATAAGCAAAAAAATACATTGCCAAAATGTTATCTATGATTTTGAATCAAATATTCAGATGGCAAACGTTTTCATAATCTTCATTTTGACCTTAAAAACATTAAGAATGGAATATTCCATTACGTTGACATATTTTTTTCAGAAATTGGTAATTGTAACATAGGTCAAGTAGAAGGGCACATACGAGTGTTTACGTGAAAAGAGTCATTAATGTTGTTGAGTTGTTTATTTGGTTGGATTTATTTATTCACAATATCATTCACTGGAATTACAAAGTGCTCTTTGAGACTCTTTACCATAAACAGTACATTTGGAATTATCGTGCTCAGACAAGAACATTTTTATTATATTATTGTAATACATTGAAAGACTTTAGCACATCATCACGATCCTGGTCTCTGACACATTATAATGCTAGAGACTACAACACTGCAACAAATTTTGTATTGATTTTATTTGGAAAAGCACTGGAAATTAGTTGGAACATAATAGATTTGGATTCTAGAGTCATGACACTATATTTATACGGGCTTGTCGACAGTTACAAAGAGAAAGAAACATCAAATCCCCATTCTTAGTTACTGAGCGAAATTCACGTTGCGCTAATAGTACTTAAAGCGCATGCTCAATTCACTTTCTTATATTATAGTCAGTATAATCCATCAGATGACCCTTTGTTTACTGAAATAGCTAAGCTTGAATATGTTTCAGTTTGATTTGTCGTTACTATCGCTAAATCAAATTTTATGTTCTCTTTCCTATAAAAGCAATGGGAAAAATTATAATTTAAAATATTCTCTGAAACTATAACAAGTATTTCAAATTGAAGCTGATATTAAATTTATTAATTTCCACATGAAATGATCGTGTCATAAATGCATGATGACGGAACTAATGAAACATTAAGTACTTCAAAGTTAGTAAGGAAAGAGTTGTCTTTGCTCATGAAGGGAAGAACAAAAAAGATCAATTGATTTGCTCTACAAATCATTAAGGAAGAATAATGAGTTACACGAAGAAGTTTGATAATTTATCCTGTCATAAGTTATGTAAATTCAGTGCATAAAACTACGTTTGAAATACTCGTTACGTAATTGATCATTGAATAATAGTATGTCGACAACCATATAAATTTGTTTGCTTTAAACATGGTGTGCACATGTACATTTCACTAACTTCCTATTCAAATTTCAGTTAATTTTTTTTGTGACCAGTAGGTTACTTGTTTGATATTGAAATGTTCGCTGTCTTCAACATCAATCCAAGAGTAACCTGCTGTACTAGTTTTCCGTTTCGTGTACTACGTGATCTGAATCTGATCTATATGTTTGGCAATGGACGCTAACAATGTTTTTATCTCGATTTTTATATTCTAATTAAAGTCATTTTCTAAAATAGCTAATTACGTATAATCATCTTTCAAATTGTGTTTATTTGTCTCTTCGTGTATTGTCGAATTAAATGTACGTTGTGGTTTCCTCTTCTTTTAATGTGCAAAGTCAGTATAGAGTGAGGTTCTTATTTCGTTGATCAATGTTATGTAAACAATGTAGCACTGAATGTTGTATTAAAATATATCCGACCTAGCGGTAACATATGTTTCACAGTTTATTCAATGCTATTAAGTCTTAAAATATATTACATAACACTGGCATCTTTATAATTCAAGAAAAGTTATGTAAGTAAAGATACATTAAACTATATTCAATTATTAAACTGTTGTAAATGGGCATATTTGTCATGGAAATGAAAATATACTTGGATATTGAAATGTTACGCTCTCTTTATCTGCTCATTGCTTCATTCAGAAAAACTGTAACTTTACTTCATGAATTTGTTGTATGTAAGCTGGAATTTATTTAAATTAAGGAGCATACAGTGTTCTTATAGATAATTGAAAAAACTAAAATGTTTTACGTAACACCAAATGTGTCAATGCTATCAGGTCAGTATAGAATGCCATTGCATTGTCCTAGACGAACATTTCTGCATTAAACTGAATACAAAGACAACAAAAAGCTATTAAATTAGGTATAAGTCGCCATTGCGTTTACAAATCACAATAACTGAAACCATTCATGAAACTGGAATATCCTCCACCTAATTGAAGAGACCAAAACATGTTTCCTAACAAACAAATTGTGTTTTAATAGTGAGTTAACTACTTCCAAATCTATTATTCTCATTACTTTTGCTATTTAAGACTGAATTATTTACATGCCGAACTATTTTTAGTGAATATAATATTTTGCTTCTTCTTTGTTCCTGTAGCCGAACGAATGTACATTTCTCCCGTTTGGTGTTAATTGTGTTTTTGTACGCATATAAATATGTTTATTGCAGACTTTAAAATAAAATGTTCACTTAAGCTATCACAGATGTTCATAGGATATTAATGTAAGCAATCAAAGCAAGGGATCAATTAAGGTTTTAGATGATCAAAGCACGATAATTGAAGTGCTACATTTAGATGGTCTTAAAATAAGTAATAGAAAGAAGCGAAATCAGCAACTTCAGCAAAAGCGACAAATGTATTGATTTCATTAAGTTAAAAAGTGAAACCATCGGTAACAGGTGCAGCAAATGTCACATTTAATTCCGGTTTCGTTGATGAAAAGAAATGCCTTAAGTTATATTTAGAACATCATGTTGCACTGAAGCATGAATTGTACGAAAGACGCTGAGCGTCTCTCCAAAGGGTGCTTCAACGTGGAGCCTCACATCAGAACTCACGATGGGTGTACTAACCTCATTTGTCGTATGCATCATGGATATATTCAGCAAGCGCATGTATCAACGCCCGATATGTGTTTATGTTAATGACGTCATTGATGAGCGCCGCTAACAAATCTATGCGGTTTCATAGATTTGTGGCTTCATTAACGACTTCGAGTTGCGTCGTTGCCCGCATGCACTGATCTCACAAGTGTTCCAGTCGATCAGGAGGATCGTTAAGGTCACACAGATCACCAAGGCTACTTACTCTTTAATACTTATTCAGGCTTTTTTCAACACAATGCCAGTTGAGATCAATATCACATGGAAACCTTCTACCACCAAAACCAAGAACAGAACAATTTAAAAAGAGCTTCATATGTTATGTGGAACAAGCTTCCACTACATGTAAAATCTGCTGCAAATATTAGAATAACTACAAACGGCACATATATACTTTCCAGTGTATGAGTTCAGCTGAGAATATCTCTCTAAAACAAAGGTTATACCGTATTCTAAAATGCAGTTTCAAGAATTCCAAAGCTGATAAATTGAAACGGGAGTCACTTGATCGTGATTATATCACGTACGACTAACATAACCCTGACGAAAACCATTCATTTTGATCTATGAAATAGAATTTTAAAAATTTTGTTTGCATCTTAAACCACGAAGTCCCATCATGAACTCGACAACAACCAATCATTTTATAAAATAAAACATAGAACTTATTTACGTGGTCACTATAAATGTGAATCAAAGTCAGGATTCAGTTCGACAACTGGAGCTTATTAAATCGAACAATCAAGGTCAAACTATTTTCTTGAAAAAGTATGAGTTCCGCAAACATTACTACATTATTCAGACATATAATGGAATTTAAAAATACAATGAAAAGATTTTAAAAGTTACAAACTGTTAAATTATATATAACTAAATCAAATATACATAACACCAAGTAGTTATTGTCTAAATTCACTATAAATACCAGTTAAGGTCTCTGCCTAAGAATATTTGTTATGAGCACTGTATTTTAAATGAATAAAATATTTGAATAAATAATTTTACCCAAATCAAATACTGAACACAACGATTCTCCCTCAAGATCTTAAAGCAAGAATAAATAATTTTCAGATAAACAATATTTTATAAAAGCTAAGACACAAGAGAGGAGCCAACATATACGAGAAAATTTCATTTCTAGAACAATCTGCTTCTAAAATTATAATATAGAATATCGTATACTTATGGTAGGCTAGGTTGGGAATTCCAATAACCATGACCACGGCCCTAATAAATATGTCTACGTCTATTCATAATGATCATAATATTCAATCCACATTGTCTCTAATCAGGAACACAGTTAACTTGATTTTGGACTAGGTCAGGTTCACGATAAAATTTTATAAGGCATATAATAATGGAGAATTAAAACCCCAACAAACATCACAAAATATACATCACAACATACACCAAAGAAGGAAGTGAAGTGTCACAACAAACAAACATGAATGTAGCTGGCACCACAAACAAGCGAAAATTGACCAATAAAAACGAAAAATGTTAGATGGGGTCGCCTGAAATGGCTGAGGGATGATCCAAAGGAAATTTTCAACAGCGTTTGAAGAGCTATTATAGGAAGACATGTCTGTCTGCTTTCGTTAGATTACAGTTACTTATATAATGTTTAGTATTTATTCTGGAGTTATTTGTATCCGATTAACAATTTCGCTAGTTAACGAACTTCAATGTAAAAACAGCTGATACTGTAAATGTTGTACTGAAGTGTAGAACTTCTTATTTTTTTAAATGTTCTAGCTTAAGTAGTTTTTTTTTGCTTCCATAATTCATTAAGTGTTTGTATCTCCCGTTGCATAGTTCGTCTTACAGCGATATACCTTGCGTTTCGAAAAGTTCGTTTGGTTGATCACAACAGATCGCCTCTGTCCTATTAAGCAGTTAGTGATCTTTGAATGAGCCTATTTGCTCTTCAGATATCATGCATTTATGACTATTAAGTATGCGTGGTCAGTAAATGAGCTCATTGTTCACTTCACATAACTCGCATTTATTAGTAGACTGTGTGATCATTATATAACAAAAAACTTTCTCATATCGCACCTATTCTATTTATAAACGTATATTTATCTTTAAACGTCACACATTCTTAGAATGAAACTCTCAATTTGATGATGGTATGTACGTTCGTCGGGTTAATATAATTTTCCTTTGACTATCGCACATATGGGAAGCAACTCATTTCCATATTAACAACACTGACAAAACAAATTGTCTACCCTGATCATTTGACGTATCACAAATTCATGTTAACATTATTGGCACGAATTTTAAGTTATTCAAGTCGGTTCCTACCCACGAATGATCAATATTCTCGACTATACGAATAAAGAGAATCTTCTCAATATTATCCCCCATCCATCCGTCATTAAGAAATGATACACTGTGTAGGACGCAAATCACACATATACAGACAGTTGGTGATTTCATTAACTGCACATCATTGACTGCAAGTAAGAACAAAAATCAAACGTACAAGAAATGTATTCCATGTCAGAAACTAAGACGAAATGCACATATCTAGCACAGTGAAGTATAATTATAATAATTATGTAAAGGCTGTTTACAAACGTATATATAATTAAACCAGTCATGTTTTATGTTGTTATAGAGTTTAATGCCATTTTTTCAGCACAAGATAGGCTATACATGGTGGCCAGTATTCATGGTAGAAGAAGAACCCTGGAAAATCCCGGAAAGAACCATCGACCCACGAGAAGCTACCGGCAAGCTTTCTCACATATCAACATTGACCGAGCCCGAGACTGGAACCCACACAGACAGAGGTGAGATGACAGAGAGCCGTGACGGAGAGCGCTTTAGACCATTCGGCCACTCCGTGCCCCTCACCAATCATGTAAAGGATGCTTAAAACTGTACTTATAATTACACCAATCATGTAAAAGATGCATACAGAGGTATATATAATTACACGAATCATGTAAAAGATGCATACAAACGTATGTATAATCACACCAATCATGTACAAGATGCATACAAACGTATATATAATCACGCCAATCATATACAAGATGCAGACAAACGTATATATAATCACACCAATCATGTAAAAGATGCATTCAAACTTATATATAATTACATTAATCATGTAAAAGATGCATACAACCGTATATATAAGTACATGAGTCATGTAAAGGATGCATACAAACGTATGTATAATCACACCAATCATGTACAAGATGCATACAAACGTATATATAATCACGCCAATCATATACAAGATGCAGACAAACGTATATATAATCACACCAATCATGTAAAGGATGCATACGAACGTACATATAATTACATGAGTCATGTAAAAGATGAAAACAAACGTATGTATAATTACATGAGTCATGTAAAGGATGCATAGGAACGTACATATAAAACGAATCATGTAAATGATGCGTACAAACGTATATATAATTACACCAATCATGTAAAAGATGCATACAAACGTACATATAATTACATGAGTCATGTAAAGGATGCATAGGAACGTACATATAAAACGAATCATGTAAATGATGTGTACAAACGTATATATAATTACACCAATCATGTAAAAGATGGATACAAACGTACATATAATTACATGAGTCATGTAAAGGATGCATACGAACGTACATATGATTACACGAATCATGTAAAAGATGAAAACAAACGTATATATAATTACACGAATGATGTAAAAGATGGATACGCGTGCATATAATTACACGAGTCATGTAAAGGATGCATACGAACGTACATATAATTACATGAGTCATGTAAAAGATGAAAACAAACGTATATATAAGAACACGAATCATGTAAAAGATGCATAGGAACGTACATATAATTACATGAGTCATGTAAAGGATGCATAGGAACGTACATATAAAACGAATCATGTAAATGATGCGTACAAACGTATATATAATTACACCAATCATGTAAAAGATGCATACAAACGTACATATAATTACATGAGCCATGTAAAGGATGCATACGAACGTACATATAACTACACGAATCATGTAAAAGATGCATACAGAGGTAAATATATAATTACACCAATCATGTAAAAGATGAATACAATCGTACATATAATTACATGAGCCATGTAAAGGATGCATACGAACGTACATATAATTACACGAGTCATGTAAAAGATGAAAACAAACGTATATATAATTACACGAATGATGTAACAGATGGATACGCGTGCATATAATTACACGAGTCATGTAAAGGATGCATACGAACGTACATATAACTACACGAATCATGTAAAAGATGCATACAGAGGTAAATATATAATTACACCAATCATGTAAAAGATGAATACAATCGTACATATAAGTACATGAGTCATGTAAAGGATGCATACGAACGTACATATAAAACGTATATATCATTACACAAATCATGTAAAGGATGCTTAAAAACGTGCTTATCCTAACACCGATCATGCAAAAGATGCATACAAACGTATATATAATTACACGAATCATGTAAAAGATGCACACAAACGTGTGCGTATATATATATATATATATATATATATATATATATATATATATATATATATATAATTACACCAATCATGTAAAGGATGCATACAAACGTACATAAAATTAAACGAATCATGTAAAAGATGCTTACAAACGTACATTAATTACAGGTGTCATGTAAAGGATGCATACAAACGGATATATAATTACACAAATCATGTAACGGATGCTTTCAACCGTACATATAATTACACGAATCATAGAATAGACTCCAACAAACGTAAATAATTCCTACAAAAGTACATATAATTACACCAATCGGGGTAAAGGATGATAACAATGTCACATATACTTATGAACTGCAACATGTAAATAATGCCGGAAAACGCATGCTGAAGAAACAAATTCAATTTTTATAAGTGACGAATATTAATGGATGTAATAATTTCTTTTACACTTAGCAATAAACTAACTGGATTAGTATATCTAGACTAGACCTAAACAGCGGTCCTTATGAGATATGCATTTTAATTTGTCTAGTGCAAATTAGAAATGTCTTAAAGGAGACCAGAAACCAATGGAAATATAAAATAATAATAAAAACACTATTGAAGAAAACCTTATTCTGAAATATCATCTGCCACTGTAATGCCAATATTAAAATATTGGCATATCTTGTAGGAGCTGAATCTCCGTGATATCGTATGCAAAATGTCCGCGCCTATTCGGTTACTTTCGTGATGTGACGTCACAGTAGTGACTCCAGTATCCCAAGTGGGAGTTGCCAGAGTTAAAGACAATGTCATTTTGCTTTGCTTAAGGGTATAATAGGACATTAAGGAAAGCCTGTTGACAACTGTTTTTGTTTTTTTCTCCAAAAGATAAAGGCATAAAGAAAGTATGGATACATTATTACAAGTTAGTCGATTTCAAAGCAACACTATACAGCTCTCTGTGCTCATTACACATCTCAAAGGAATGTTACGGTAGGGATCCAGAAATATTGCAGCTCTAGGATATGCAAATGCTAGGCTTAGACTAAACGTTGGCGTTGTTCCAGACATTCCTTTGCATATCTTAAATCCTGGGGAAAGTGTTAAGCGTGTGAGTTACGAAAAGTTCTGCCGAGTACACAACCACAAATGCAACAATCAATTCACAGATCTTTTTTATACACCAGCACTGCTAAAAGATATGATAGCCCGACACCCAGGGCCCATCTGATTTTATTTTCGGCCCATCATGTTTCGAAGTGAGATGCCCGTCGGGCTTTTCAAAACAATCATTAAAAGCATGAGGAAACTTTGATCGCGCTGGTGAAATAAGTAAATGTACTTCCAAGATGTTGACATACATGCCTTAACACGGCACAATCTAAATCAAATCACCACTGTCCTAGGTGAAATTGAGACTTGATTTTAATCAAATGGATGCTTTGCTAAAAATAAGATTCTAAACCTGTCGCGTTTCGAGAAAACAAAATTTTCAGTAATTTAAAAAAAAAAACAATTTAAAATTTTTTTAACAAAACATTCAATCAATGGCTGTTACATTTAGTATGTATGAACGGTAATCTGTAATAATTGGTACTGATATAAAACTATCCTTTGGGCAGTTTAAATAGCAGCGAATAATATAAAAGAGGTCATTATAGAATCAAAGTTTCAGATTGACTGGCTGACAATATAAATTGAGTTGGGGGCGACTGATGACCCCACACACTTGCCCCAATGTGCGAGCGCCCATGGGACGTGACATTTCACCCTGTGATACGCCCTATTATCCCCCAGGACAAGCCACCTTTTTCATATTCTGATCAGCTGTAGCGAAACGGCACAATAGCTAAAGTTAAGACTTAAGTACACAAGCATAAGGCCAGTGTGACTAATTAACAGTTAATCCTTATCCATGCATTTATCGTCTGAAAATGACTGCCCTTCAGACATACTTCAAAGAAACCATGTTCGACAGAGGTTTGATGCAATCACCAGAAATTGATTAGCAAATAAACGATCCTATCAGGCAATGTAGTAGCGGATAAAAGCTGGGACAACGGGAAAGTTGCAGTTGCAATTTTGATATCGTATGTCGAGAAATTCAATATTACGTGATGGATCAAACTGTATGTCCTTAAAGTTCCATTTTCAAGATCAAGATTTTAGATTTTATATGTTGAATTATGCAGTGGTGGTTTAAAGTTCTATTTCCCATGTCGACGCTTTACAGTGTATATTTGGAATTACACAGCGGTGGTTGAACTTTCAATATCATATGTCGAGAATTCCTATTTCAGACGTTGTATGTAACTGTTTGTGATGAAAGTCCCATTTCATATGGTGACTATTTTGATTTCATCTGTTGATTTTCACAACAACAATAAGCCTCCTTGTTTGCAAATAACGCAGTCCGTTACGAGAGCGACGTCTAGAGAATAAATTCATAGTAATTCTCGACATGTAAATTGTAACTTTCAAACTGTAAATGCATGAAATGTAATGGCTCCTCATAAATGAATACATGAACTATGTATCTTAATATTCAATATTATTTTGAATTGTTAAAGTGGGCATTGTGTAATGTTACTTTTAACACTAACACATCTTTTCACCATATAAAAATAACAATTCTGACAAGCACAATAAAATATCTAATCATCGCTGTGCATTTCATCAGATACAATATGAAAACTCAACATACAAAACGTAACTTTCAGCATAATCAATAAGTTTCAACATGTTAAATTGAAACTCGACTTATGACATCAAAATTTCAACAACCGCCGTGTAATGCAGAAGATATAGTCGAAAAACTCGACATTGGACATCGACTTTTCAGCCAGCACTGTGGCACTCAACAGAAGATTTCTAACTATTCAACATATGAAATGGAACTTTCCAGATGAACTCGTTGAACCAATACGTAAATTAGGAATTCTCAACGTATGACATTGAAATTTCAACGACCGCCATGCAATTCAAATGACACAATCTAAAACCTCGACATCGAAAATATAACTTTCAACCACTACCGTTTAATTCAACAGGTACATTCTAAAATCTCGACCTAGTAATGGAACTATAGGGACAAACATTTCTGATACAACAAGTGAAATTGGAATTCTGGACATGAGACAATAAAATTTCAACGGAAGCATTCTGATTGGACCAGCGTTTGTCCGCTACGGCGGCTCAGACAATCGCATATTGTGTTGTAAGTTAAGTTCAAATCTGCAGCCACAAGTTACCATATATGTGGCAACTGCTTTTCCTACATTTTATATCCCACCTTATTTCCTTATGTTTAACTCTCAAGGCACGCAACACTGTTTACTGATTAACATATTTATTCTGAATTAGTTCGTTGGGAGCACATATACTGCGTGGTATATTTTGTTTTATTATCTCTTTAAATTTAATTATGGTTATTAAACCTGTACATAGATGGTAGAGGAATATCAGGTGTTAACTGGCCGAGTTTCTTTGACGGTAAGGGAGAAGCGATTTCGTTGCCGAGAAAATAACACATCATTCACATTGATTATTCATGGGTTTATTGCCAATTTGTGAAAATTGTATTTCATTAATGTTGTTTACATCATTACTGTTGTAGTGGTTTAAAAAATCTGAAATTGAAGTGAATACTGTTTAATCGTAACATTCTATTTACTGAAGAACAGAAACGGTCATGTGATTTTAATTATTGTCTTACTTCATTATTCATAAGTGATAAAATAGAATATAACAGCTGTGTGTTGCATACGTTATATCGTTATATCTTTTTATGTCTGTTTTTGTTTCTTGTGAGAAATGAAAATTGACAGACATAATGTAATAATCGTGAGTTTTCTGCGAAAAATCGGGAGATATCACGAGATCGGGAGCTAGGTGTGGAAATACCCCCCCCCCCATCGGGAGTTTTTTTTCCCCGTTTAAGAATTTACGGCAAGTATGACCTGTCCGGGCTTGTGGAATTTCAGTTAAGGCTAGTGAGTTCATTTAAGTATTTTCTTTGAGCACTGACCGATAAAGTCATAAACTATTTATACCAGACATGTATATACTTTCAGATTTGTCAACACGCTAAATGTAGACTGCATGTAAATTACACTGTAGTTTAATCCTAAGAAGGAAGTTTCTTAATGTTTAAATAATTACTTATGATGTCTGCTTTGCGGATTTATTTGTGGGGAGGCGGGTTGTGTATGTGAAAAACTAATACGTTACGACCGATGAAAACCATTCTCAATGCCTTTTACACCAACCCTTGGAATGGATTTTGTTTCACACACAAGTCGGTCCCCGTTATAGTCTCTTCGCCCACATTTCAGTATTATCTCTCAGTGTTACAGTGTTGGGTGAATATTTTCAAGATGTTAGTCCTTAGGTGATGTGTGTGTGTGTGTGTGTGTGTGTGTGTGTTGCGGGGTAAGTAATGAATAGGTCATTTCCATATAAAACAATTTAACCTCATCCTTCTTAAATGAATTTATTGGATTATCGTAACTTTTTAATTTTTTACATCGGTCACCATCACGGTTAAATGCTGTCGGGCATTTCTGCGCAACTAAGGTTTCCGTCTCCAATATTGAAGCAAAATGCTTACCAAATTCGACCGATTGACGAAAATAAAATGCTGCAATGATTACCATTTGAAAAGAAGCAATCGTCACCAGAATATTCTGTGCAAAATAATATTACTTTTAGACACACGGGATACGCTCCCCGCCCCCCCCCCCCCCTCCCGCCGTTTTCATTACTCGCGATATGTCGGCCTATAATGTGCAAAGATGTAATGTTTTTCCATCAGGCTATGGAAACTCGGAAAAACTCGGCAATTTACGGAATCGTGGTATCTTCCGCGTAATATAATCACTACCAGCCTACGATATTTAATTTATAAACACTACAGTCTAATTAAATTTTGTAAAGAATTACATGCATAAAAAGAAAAGCTTTATTTCCGGTCTACTTGAAGCAGTCACTTTCAGCTATAAAAGATACTGGGAAAAGGTTGATTGAAATTTAATTTCGTGTCAGCAAAGATATGACTTAGAGGGAACCCATTTCAATAGGAATAAACAATATATTTCCGATTCGAAAGTTTGGCAAGGCTATGTCGTTGCTGCTATTGATTAAACTTTGTTACCAAATGACATGGACATAACAATAGGCAGCATATTTGGTAAAATTGGAATTTACAAAGTCATCATATATATTTAGTGAAAAACTAAAAATGTTCTAACATGGTAAGAAATTGAATCACATCATGGGATACAATGGTTAGAGCAAATCCTCAAACAATAGAGTACAAATTAATTTGAAGAAATGAAGTTAACGTAATTAAGAAACGTGTGCACAGTAACGAACAAATGGAAAAGGTCGTGTAATCTATGCAATTGATACTGTGCGTGGTTTAAATCAAATGTATCACTAAACAAGTCAACAAGGATTTTATATATATCACAATTGTTTTGACATAATTGTACAGTTAGCTGACGTTTTTCAGGAGTTTGTATAGGACATTCATTTGCATTTTGGTACTATGGTATTCCTGTTTAGCCTTGATCTGACAACTAATTAATTTATATTGCTTTCCATCTATAGTTAAATCATGTTTATATATCAGTCTGGCTAGGTAAACAACGCCTAAAGTACCAGCAGCGTGTTAACAACTGTCAAATTCATCATTACATTATTCTTTTGTAACAACAGTAAGGGATATTATATTAAAATTGTAAAGGTCATCAAAATCTATTGTATGCATATTTTGGATTTGACGGGTAAATCATTTTGTATTATTATCTAGTTTAGATAAATTAAACGCTGATCACGGACTAACATGAGTTAAATGAAAAATGTTTTATTAATACTTTCAAATTTTTGAAAATTTAGATAACTCAATTTAAATTCACTCGAAGGAACACTGATCATTCTTAACGTGCGTTTCTAAATTACAGGTTTGCAGTTCTTGTCTGGTGAATTGATTCAAGGTTTTGACTTTGTACTACATTGGTTTTGGATTCTTAAACATGTTTTCATTCCAGTATTTTCTGTTCATATCCTTCCCTTATTTATTGTAGTGTTTTAGTGTTTATGTTTTATCCATTGGCGTACACTTTTTTGGGAGAGGTTTGTATTATCTACCACCTTGGTGTTTTTAATACTTTCGGGCATTTAGTTTATGACA
This sequence comes from Sinohyriopsis cumingii, assembly GCA_028554795.2. Lineage (NCBI taxonomy): Eukaryota > Metazoa > Mollusca > Bivalvia > Unionida > Unionidae > Sinohyriopsis > Sinohyriopsis cumingii. The sequence continues at coordinate 95,315,169 of CM068838.1, forward strand.
ATTGATTGGTGTCATTTGACAAAACTTATATTAGTGTCCCCTAGAATGTACGTGAAACACGTATGTTACCGTTCTTAATCTCTGGGTAATACGATTCATGTAGACGTAACAGAGTTTGAGTTCTAAGAATACGTTCACCTCAATCGCTGGTGACAGTATCATGAATGTAAAGTTGAAGTGGCTGTAAGAACACAGTTGTTTCCCTGGACATATTTAGTCTCATACATAAGCAGTCAGAAGTGTTAGACAACTAAGCAGTCATAAAATATGCAATTGGGTATGTAAAAGGACTTAAGGATGTGACGTAATCATGTACCGGTGAACACCCAAGACTCATCCAGCCTTTAAACACGAGTAGGTCGTATAGTATATTAGAATATTTCTGTTCATGCCAAAAAGCGTATACTTGGGCATAAAATTGTGATCTTAATAAATTCCAAATTAAGACCAAGGACGAGTTTATTAATTCCCTCCTCTAGATTTATTAATTCACGCAAATCATTTTAATTTCCTGAGAACGATTTATTAATCTGTGATCTCTTTTAATTCTCGCGCGTAACATGTTTTATCCCTCATTCATCTTATTGCTTCCAACTTGTAAACTTGCTCAGTTCCTGTATGAAGGTGTTTATTTTATACCAATCTGTGGTGTATCATCACTGTTAAGGTGACAGAGAATTCAACGTGTACTGACCAGTTTAAACAAGTCTCAAAATTAATGTATCCAATGCGTCACATTTTTATGTTTTCGGCTATTGTAATACCATAATAACCATATCTCATTTAATGATTTGATCCAAAACAATTGGAGAAACCATCTTACCAAACTTGTGTAGTAGTAGGGATCTTGGTGTTTGTGGTCAGAAAGTAATGTACGGTTTAAAAATTATAACGCTTTGCTACCGACGTAACAAGTCGTTCACAATACTACAGATGCAGATAGCAGCTTGAAGAAACAGGAAGCAATATCAAACATCCGCAACTAGTGTAGAGATAAGGCGGTGCACTTCACTGTATCATTGACATTGAGTGAAACAAGCTGTTCGATGACTCTGGTTTGAAATATTGACATAACTCTTTCAAATTTATTCTTTCTTAATTTATTCGTGTTTATAATGATACAAGAGGTTAATTCCAACATATGATGTATACATCTAACCTACACCATCACCCCAGCCCCAAACAAATAGCTCAAAACCCACAAAGTAAATTAAGTCAACAACAGTTATGTTTCTCTGGTGATCTGGTGAGATTTGTAATATGAGAAATCTAATATAAAAGGAAACAACGCCCTAAATATTACCATCTGGAATGAGGAATCATAATGAAAATTAATAGAGTTCTCTATTGCATTGATTTACCACGAAGTTATAATGGAGTTTTCTGTAGAAAATTACACAGCACGAAATTAACTGTGGAATAATATTTAAAACATCGGCCTAAACATAGACATGCAAAGTGTAATAACACCCATAAAGGCCATTATGTCATCAATGGGAAACGAATGTAGTCTAATAAGGGATATCGTTACTGTGGCTATTAAAGTAGTATGGCCAATGGGGCGATGTATTTTATTCTCGCACTGTTGTATTTCACTATGTCATAACGAAGTATGTAATACATTATTTATGTGAAAACATTATATGCATCGACAGGTAATATTTTGAACCTCGTTGCAACTCATATCATCGCTAGTACGTTGAACTTTCCTCAATTCAATTCCAATTCAATTATCTGTTTTTGTATCTTGCATGTAATGGTAATCATGATTATACAAATAAATACAAACACTGCGGTCAATGAAATAAAATCTTAATTCCGTCGTAAGGTTCAACTAATATGCATGCATGTTTCTGCGTAGCATTGTTTTTAACATCAAGTTAGTGTTCTCAAGTGATTTTAGTAATTTTAAGTACTTTTACGACATGATTGCGATTAGAAACGATTGCCTTATCAGCATTTATGGTGTAAATTATTGCTTTAGCACTGCTAACTCCCACGTGTGTATGCGTGTGTATTTGTCTATTTATATGTGGGTTTTTTTAAAAACAAATAGCAGCGTCACTTTCAGTGTTGCATTCAGTTTGATACGAATCGTACATTGATCATTCGATATGATACATAGATCACATCTGTTTACACATTTCTTATATTGAGTGTATCAGCTGACAGATTCCATATATGACTCAGATACGATGACAAACCCATGCAATGATCAGATCACCAGATTGATCCATACATCAGTCATATCTATTTATAAGTTCCATATATTGGTTCTATCTATGTGTTGAAGGTTCATGACTTGATCACATCAATTTAGATAACAATATAATTTTGCTATATATTCGTTGCTGAGCTTCCAGCGCATGCAATAAAATATCAGATACATTTATCATGTTTTTGCATCATAAATAAACATCTCTTTCTCGTGATCCCGTTAGGTTTTCTTTCCGCAATATCATATTCCACCCGGTTTCCATTCCGTTACAATATGAGGGAGTGATTGGTGACATTAATATAAAGAATTCAAGTGCCATTGATGTACCTGGGCTTAATGGGGAATCAGAGGTTTCTATAATATACGAGCATAGTATGGAACAGTATTTTCAAAGAAGTTATGTACAAGATGAATTAAAGTTCATACGTCTAAAACTAGAGATATTATCATCAAACCCAACAATGTAAATGCAAATATTGCTTCATTTGTGTATCGAAGGAAAGGGACGGCAAAAACGACTCGAGCACTTAGGAGACCCAGTATAAACACCAGCAGACCACCAGGTCTTGACGCCAGGAGTTGATCAAAGACAACATGCTTAACCGAAGAGACAAGTGATACAAATGTAGTCAATATGTATTTGGGCTAGATTGGAAGAGTTATAGGAGAAATGTCCTATGTACTTTATACAACTGGAAACATTCTAGATGTTTAAGAACAACCTTTTCTTGTTTACGTCTCTTTGAAGACACGTACATTTTTGTACTGATATCTTAAGCAACATAGGGCTTCCCAACACTACCACTTCGTCCCGAATGGTGGGGAGAAATTTATAATGCAGCCTGGCTAGGACAGCTTCAGTCAGATGAGCAAAGTATTCGGTAATGTCTTACAATTCTCAAATGATAACCTCTCTCTTTGTGAACCCTGCTGTTCTAGACCCAACTAACCTGCACAAGCGAGGGAAGTTCAGTAGCTGCATCTTTTGGCTGCACTCAGTAATGCTGTCAAACTTATGCAGGCGGGAATAACCTAACCAAAGACTTCCAAATGATCTAATGTCAGATACTGCCCAAATGTATACTTTGAAGCATTTCCAGTTAATCAAGATTTCAGCTTGACCATGAGATACTTGCAATGCTTCAAATTGCTCTTTGCACTCTTGGTTGCAACGCGCGATGACAGTTCCCAAGGTAGATTTAACTTTCCTTAGCTTGACTTATCCGGACTGGATTAGAAGATCTGTCAAACTTTAGAGGGAATCCTTTCCTGAGAATTTATGAAAGCTCATCCAACCTTTCGGTTTTGTTTCAATTACTGATCTTTGCTCATTGCTCAAAACGGTTCATGCGTTCAAGAATTAATTGTGAAACATGATACGTATCTTCTATAATTATATCCTTGCTAGATATAAAGAAGGATTAAACTGAATAATGTCATTTTCCTTCGTCTCTGTACATCAGGTTTCCCTCCTTAATAGTCAAGAACGTATTCATCACAAATCTCGCGAATTAGAAACAAACTGAATATCACTTTCAAAGTTGATAAGCTTTCTGATGTGTTTTAGCAGTAAGATGTATTGTCGGAAATAGTAACCATGGAACAACTTATTGTACAGGCGATCGCACAACCATTATAATTACCACACGACATATTTCAAATAAAGCACTCTTCAATTCTGCTTTTGTTCCGCATCCAATATAAAATAGATTTGATTGTCTAAAAATGTGTGACTAATAATGGTAGTTCACTGATGTGATTTTGGAAAAAACTTTTTTAAAATAGGTTTTACGGTATCAAATTGTAATCCTACTGTAAACAATGACGGGTGTGTGGTAATCTACCAAGACTTTATACGGGTCTTATTTCGTTAATCAAACACAATAAACTACACATGAATGATATTTCTAATAGGAATTAACTCATTACAAAATATGCTGAGTCATTTTACTTCACCCTTGGAAAATTATACGATTTCTAATTTTCTAACTGAAAATGAAATCAGATTGACCTCGTGTCTGGTAGAAACATAGAAACTTTTCTCACTGACCGTTATTGGGAAACAGAATATTCTCTATTGTTGAAAGCATGTTCTAATCCACCCAAACTTATATCCTACCAGTAAAAGCATCGGTCCATAAACTTGCTCACATTTTAATGGAAATTAAAACAAAAAATATATTTGTCATGCACACAATATTGGAAGCAAGAAGCGAACCTCCTAGACGAAGCCTTTTCATTCAAGTTGCCTTGTCGATTAACCAAGGCTTTCGTGTTTGTAATATCAAATTTAAACATCACAAATCCATCCAAATCGGCTCAACTGCCACTAATGAATCTTAATTGTTACACGTAATGCGTATCATACCAAACGAACAAAACGCCTGCTTGATTCTGCCTTGAAACAATTTTCTTACAATATTTCTAAAGACCTCAAACTAATTTTCGTTGTCATCTGAAGAGTTCTTAAACTCGCGCATATTACAAAAGTTTTTCCTTTCACCCAAGGACAACACATCACGAAACTATGATTTCACACTAAGAATGTTTCTCTTGTTTCACATTCGCATAACTATTTCAAGGTGAGGATTATAACTTTATAATATGAAATACAAAGCGTAGCTTAAAGATTACTAAACACGTACACCAAACCTATTTAGAAAACTTCCCTGTGATAAAAAGTTATAGACGCCCTACTTTACGAAAGTAATCCATATCATAAAGTCTTATTTATGCTATACATTAAGAGGTCGGATTCATCATTAGTATAATTACTCAGGTATACAACCATTTGCCCAACATAGATATCATATAATAAACAAACACTGAAATCTAACAGAGCTGTAAACTGTATGTCCTAGGTTTATAACATTATTAGATTCACGATTCATACTTGCTTCAATATGCATTAGTGAATACACTTAACTTACCAGGATATCCGTTTGTAAGAGCAAATGGAATAGTTTATTTTTCGATAAGAGGGTTTGCTGTTTACGTTCTTGTTTAGATTTCAGATCACAAATATTTTTTTCTCATTATTTACACACCATGATTTAAAAATATAATAATGAAAATAATTAAAATCTTTTGCATATCTCAGTAACGCATTGCATGTACCACGTAAAGAACGAGCGAAGGAAATGTATGCACACGGGTGGACACAAAGTAGAATAATACATTGATCCATCGGTGTTAAGATTAATAAGCGTAAACAAGATAATGTTTTGTACATTTATCACCGACTAAATCTTGTCTGCGTCCTTTACATTGTTCATTGCACACAATCTTCTCGAAGGGCCAAGATGAATTGCGTCTTAATCTCAGTTATTGTGTCATATATTTCGATTTCCTTTGGAGAGGGTAAGTTTATTTTTATGTAATTCCATCAATCTATATTTTTTCGCCAGACTGTATTTTTCGGGATCCTGCTTGCATTTTTCATCATCGAATTATTATTTCAGCCAGCTTAAGCAAACGTCAATTACTTTCATAAAGAAAGAAATATATCTTCATATATCTACTCTGTCTTCATTTGAACGTTTACCGCAGGTAGAAGCGTGTTAATGATCCATTGTCAAATACTTGACACCAGTCAAACTAGCACAGCGTAGCATCCCTTTTTAGTCAATCGTTTTATATAGATGATTCGCTGTGGATAATTGGTAGCGGAATGCATTTAAAACTAAATGCACAGACGCAGACGGACCGGCCTCGTTGGCATGTAATCTTACCACATTCCACCTAGACATTACACACGCGTTGCAGCTATTAAAAAAAAAAAAAAACCTGTTTTAATGAACCGTTCAAGCAGGGTCTGTGGCTTACGTACCGGACCTATGGCAGTAGTAGTATTATACAGTAGTGAAGACAAGCAATGTTTATAAAATTCACCAAATGGTTTTTTCCATAGAAAACAAAGTGAAAACAAAAGAAAGTACTGTGAATAAAATCCCACGTTTTATCACTGGTCCAAATGTATGAACCCTGTTTTATTCCAAATAAGTTTAAATATTGAATGTGATTATGTACCTGTATTCTCGAATGTGCTAATGTGCCCGTTGACAAGATTGCGACAATTTTTGTTTGCTTTTACAGTCTTTTGGATGCATCACAATAATATAATCAAAATCGTTTCTTGTCTGAATTTACTATTCCATGTTCGTGTTTCTGTCCAAGCAATGGAGATTTTTCAAGTTCACGTGAATAATACCTTGAAAAAATAAATCATCCCCAACAAAATCTGAACGCAACACAATTAATGATTCTGCATTGGCTATTAAGGCAAAAGTCAATAATCATAATGTAAATAACAGTATATTCTCTACTGCACGTACATCAGCATTATTATTTTCTGGAAATAGTCAACTTCAGGCAGCTTTCCCTCTAAGAAGGAAGTTTCTAAGGTTATAAAAAAACAAGACAATAAATATGTTTACCATTACTACTGACCTGAATATATAATCCACGATAATATAAAAATACTTAGCTATATATTGTATTGTTTCCAAATAAATACTATTGGTCGGGTACAGCATGAGGATGATTTTAGACAAAATCAAGTGCAAAATGTAGTTATACATAACATGTAACCATGAAGAAAGCAAAAACCTAAACTTAACTTGACATAGCTTAGAAGTAGTGTTAGATAACAAGGTGTCAGATGTGTGCCATATTTAGATAAAATAAATTGTATTCCAATGAAAACAGTATTTTTCTATACTCTGATTTGAGCAGTTCAAGTGGATAAGTTATTGGCCAGGCAAATAATATGGTAATGCCAACTTAAGTTTTCATTTTGTAATGTCACCTTCGAAGTATACAGATGATATGATACGCACATGGAGATCTTGGGTCTGAATTATGGTAACGTCCCCCTCCTTCATTTGAGTTGAAAACCAGGGAATGTTTCTTCTATCCAGTGATATAATTTCTAATCAAGAAAATGTCTAAATACAAGTCGGAATATAACTTAGGTCTGAGTTATTCAGGATCAGTAATGAATACTAAGAGAGGATGCAAATCAGCGAATTCGCTCTTATGGTTAATCAGTTTGTCTGCTAGGCATGTTGTTATTATACTCAGTGAATTCAGTTCATGGTACAGCCGTTGTGGTCAGTTTAGTCAAGCGATGACCATGAAGTCGTCAGCTGCAATGAGCGGAAAAGAAAAAATTGGTTATTCTATAAAAATGTATACAATAGACATGTCATATAATGTGCTGGCTGATATAAATTATATTTTGAATTTGCTGTGGGCAGTATTAGGCGGACAATTGATGTATTATGATGCATATTCTATGTATCTGTATAAATATAGCATGAATTGGAATACAGATGTGTGCGCCGATTCTCCAACACTGAAGAAATTGAAATTTAGCTAGCAAAGCTGTTAAATGGTTGTTGGATGGAATAGTGTAAGATGCAATATAATACATCTAATGTACTCCCAAACCTTAAACTGAGGCCAAGAAACCCGCATAAATTATTTCGATCTGTTTCATGCTAAGCGATATTGATAAATTGAAAATATTTTCAAATCAAATTTATAAGCAATAGCTACATTCCTTCATGTAAATTGATCAAGAGGAAGCAAACGAAGCAAAACAAATAATAATAATAATAATTATAATAAATTAGTAAGATCGCTGGCAAGCGACAAATTGTACAGTCAATTCTAAAAGAAAAAACTTTTTTTTTAAATAGAATATTCTAGTTTCGTCGGAGAATATATATTACTCTCACTGTTGCATTTAATGGTATTGATTGGGAAATATTCAGGTTCCGATTCCGCCTGCAATTTACCCGTAACAAACATGAATATTTAGTTATATATTCTCTCAACAACGACATGGTCATTCCTTCTTATTATTTATCTAATTGGAGCAATCAAAGAATAACATATACATATACCATTCAGAGAAAATGAGCTTAATATGCAGGAGAATGTGTATAAAACACTTACGATGATATCAAATATTTAGTAGATATTAGAGTTATATTACATACTTAGAATTAATTTGTCAACGGCCAGTCAAGGACCACATTTTTAGCTTAAGGCATGATCTTTAACACGTTTGTATTGTTACTGCGACAAAATGCTTTAGCAAAAGGTGCCACAAAGAAAATTATATTTATACCGAGATGCTTAGAAGGAGGCAGCGTTAAAGGTAGAGAGACTGTCAGTGACTAATTTCTTTAACAATAAAATATTAAAACAAATATTCCAAAGCAAAAACATGATATGGCGTTTTTTTATTGGGGGTGCGGGGACAGCAGTACAACAGGTTTACATAGCGCTGAGGGAATTAAAGTGTCTTACACAATACAATAGCGTACCCTTTCTTACTCAATGGATGGATCGATTCGGTCTTACACACTTTGGATCAAAAGACTAGCACACCAATTTTTTAACCATTCCGGCTATAGTCTCCTTTAGATGCATCTCTCTGTTTTTCTCTTTCTGTGCCTGCCAATTTTAAGATGGAGTTGATTATATTAATCAATCTGTCTCTAACGGTGATCCATGGAAGCTTCTGCGCATGGTTGGATAAACTTGATAATTACAAACAAATAAAATCGAGCAGTAGCTGTTTTAAGTGTATGCATGTTCCAATTTGTAAGGGACTTTCGCGTTTTTGGGGATTCAAACTATTTCTTAGGAAATCTTTGCTACTCAAAATGGATACATTACTTTATTTTCGCAATAATTGTAGACATTATCATTTTATCTGGCTACGGTTTTAGGCCTTTAGACATATTTCACCTTTTTATCGAATATTCGAAGTTTCTGGACTTAAATATAAATTTATCCAAACCACTCAATATAAATACAAATGTAGCCAAACCACTCAACAAAAATATAAATTTAGCCAAACCACTCAACAAAGGCGAATGATATTTACCAGGGCACATTTGTATACACGTGTCGAAATGCACATATCTCTTAAGTGGCATGCATTTAATTCTAACACAGACAAAATGGGAGCTTTTGAATATGCAACAGTAAGTTCCAACAGATTTCCACTGCTGTATAAATGAGGAAAAGAGCAAAACACCACACTGAAATTTGAACCATGTGTTGAGTCCTTATCATCTGAGTTGTAATCTTCTCTCATGGTTTTGTTCATCATGATGTTAAGTGATTCTTTGCTATCACATTATAAAATAATCCTTGCTTATAAAACGTACTTACTTGTTTTTTATTTTCAGAACTGGCGATACTGCCAAACTTAAAACAGTACTGGGTGATCGAGGGCAGCACATTAAACCTAACATGCATACACAATGGAACACTAGCATCGCAAGAGTATCAGTTGAGTTTCTGGAAGAGAGACATCAAAGTTCAGACTGGCAATGGTGTCTCAGTTCATACTTATGCATTCGGAAACACCCAAGATATAGAACGAACCATCCGCACGTTAGTCATAACCAAATCGGATGTCCAATTCAACGATGGTGTAACATACAAATGCATTTTAGGTCATAATCTAACCAGCTGTCTGGCAGAAGCAGTAATTGAAGTGCGAGTATTACAATGTAAGATAATGTCAGATGTCTATAATATGCTTAGTTGTGCAAATATATCCAAACACCACATAATGGTGTTCAACTCTGAATTTATCCAGGGTTTGAGCAAAAATTGTGGAAACCTTTTACGAGAGGGGAACATTAAGTTTGAATAAGAGTTACTAGGTTTGGGACCTAAGGGATAGCTTTAGTCGATAACGAAATTTAGAAATTCACCTTTTAGAAGCAACTAATTAAAAACATTGCAAATATGTGGAATCAACAGAGTTAGTATTATATAGAAATTGTAACGAAAGCTAGAGAACACAAGGCACTAGACGTTTGGGGGAATACTCTCTTTTAAGGCAAACGCAAGAGTTTTGATGTTTTTGTTATGGAGAATGCAGGAAGTCAGATGTTCTATTTTATATTGATGCTGAGACAAATTGAAACAAAGTGAAATGCTGGGCCCAATATCACAAAATCCGACAGCAAAAATAGTATTACATATTGTGTCGCCTGTGAAATTTAGGTGAAATATAGGTATTGCTTTTCGGTTGGCAGGTTCATTGTTGTCAGTGAAGACATACTTGACAAATGTTTATTTTGAGTTGCTGATGCACAGTTCCAAAGACTGTTGGAAAATGTAAAATATAGTAATAAGAATAGATTTGTTACCAAAAGAGAAAAGCAATGTATTTGTTTCCAAATATTAATCCAAGTCATTGGTGGACTGGGAATTTTCAGCTGCCACTTTGCATGGATCACTTGTATTAAAATGCATAATACACTGTCAAGGGATGCCACTTCATCTGGTCAATGCAAGGGTTATTCTTACATTTTCTCTCGCAGACGCAATACCATGAATATTTGTTATTTGAAGCAATCTTTAAAAAAAATGGAGAAGTGTAATCTTAGATATATTGTTTTTTTTTTTTCCGTAGGACCAAGACCCATCACCGTAGCGTCTATCCGCCATGGTTTGGCACATAAGCGAAACACAAGGAGAAACCTATTGACGATCAATCATTGACGTGAAGATTATTTTACTCGCCTTTTATATCTGTAAAACAGTAACCACACGCTTCTTTATTTGTCCTCGGAATTAAAAATAATTTTCCATTTCCTGCCGCACTGTCTTGAACTCAGAAACGTAATATCCTCTATTGCTACCGAATACTGTTTACTAATTGTTTTGCGGTTGCTTTGACTAGATAAAATTAGCTCTGAATAGACACGTATTCGTGAAAGCAATCGAACTGAAATTAATATTCTACCACCGCCAGAGATACATACTACTATTGATAAAGACCGACAATAATCCTGATTGGTGCACCTATAATGGTTGCTCTGACTGTGATTCCGGCCATTCCAAGGCAAACAGTTGGTGCTGTAACAGTGCAATAACTAGCTTTTATAACCAAGCACGCGCGTTTATATTATACAATCAATGAGGTTCTCAGAATGATTTCATCATGCAGCTGTTGTTCTGATTGGATTATTTTTTTACGTCAGTAACATTGAGGGTTCATCATGGTTCTTCCATTAATAATACAATAGCGAAGTATTATTACTGAACTGGCAGACTAAAACCTAGTCCAATCTCATAACGCCCATTACGCGTGGTGATGCGGGCGCGTTTACAATTAGTTGATCCACGTATTGTTTCGTTGAAGGAATATTATCATCAACATAGTCCTTGCGAAGTGCAACCGAGATACCACCGTCTCTGATTCCTCCGTTGTCAGTGGCTTCAGCCAGGTACTTTGCGATAGCGCTTTTGAGTTTGACAATAACATCTTGAATATCCACCATATATGTTTTACTTTTCCACTTTGAGTTTCAAGCTCACCTGGATCAACAATTAACAACAATGTCAATGTTGCTGGTAAACTCATTCAATCTGCTTTGTGTCAGATCTGCTCAAATCTACATTAGCACCACGTCGAACTTAGTAACGTATTTAAATTTTGTATTGACATTTAGTATAAGATTAAAAATACTTTAATGCGAACTCAGTTCGTACGGGCTGTGATCTCTCAAGTGCGTGAAATGTTTCAACAACATGATGACTGCATAAGAGACCAACTAACCGAGTGTGTATTTGTATATTCAAATAAAACAGTGGTTGTTTTCCTTGCCTAGTCAAAATACTAACAACATCATCTGGTGGTTCAAGTCCAAAATACAAGTACAAATCACAATATAAATGACACTGAGCTGTCACCATGTATGCATCCCAATGGATGCCTAGTCCATTTCTCAAATCAAGTTTGATAATACCGGTTGCAAATATGTGTGGTACCATCGATGCATGTTCATTGCGCATAAAGCCACACGACAATATTTGTCTGATTTCGCTATATCGAGTAGATCAAGACTGGTCAATGGACGTGTTGGTTCGGGTCGGTGGTATATGGAAGAAACTGTAGCGTTTGAAGCGGTTCCATTTTGCGTAAACGAAAACAAATACAATTCTGTAGAACGTTAAGGTAGTAACACAGAAATCGACCATGTTAATGTTTCTATTAAAACTCGAGCAGCTGTACATCTGCATCAGCTTTGTCTACGATATTTCTAAGTCGCCTAATTGCGCACGGTTGAGAATCCACATTGTTAAACATTATAGTTCGACCAGCTGATCTCGCGTAATTATCTCCGTATTCAGCAAGACCATAAATAGCCAATGTAGGCGTCAACATTGTCAATTAATGATGCTGAATAACACCATAACTCCGTTATCAACAAATCTGACTGGGTATTGGCAGGATGATTGACATTCTAGCCTGTACATGTTTTACATTATCGCCTGACATAAAATGAAGAACATAAACGTGTTCTGCATTTGCAGTTATATTTTTATTTAAATATAGTGTTAGGCCCTGTAATAGTAATAATCAAAGTCTCGTTTGCTTCGGTTCACCAACATAGATGAGGCCATGTCAAATGCAGGATCAGATATTCTATTGAATTGGGCCATTTGTATGTATTATTAGTTTCGTATAATACCTTTAGAAGGACACGTTCGCTAGTAAATATCTTTAGTGCACAAGCGCACCACCATTAATCATGTTGACTGGTCATCGGCAATAGGATGATGGCCAAACGAATAAATGGTGATTGTATAGGGAACTTTCGATTGCTAGGTTTCGGTAGTGTACAAACACACTTCTGTACATCGGTAAATACACATGTCATGTTTCGGGCACCGTGTTATATTTGCGCTGTGTGCGATTTTACGTTGGTCTTGAAGACATTTCATGTACATGACCTTTTGTACATTTTTCTGCGAAATAGACCGTGTGACTGATCTTGTTCTATTTTACTTTGGAGACGTATGATCCAACCACGACTGAAAACAATTTAGGTCGCGGTATCATATACGATTCCTCTGGGTTAACAGAGTATTCACCTTCATATTTATCAACTTCCGTTTTACTCATCCTTCTAAACGACCTATAGTCTTTCAGATAGCCACTGCTATCAAGTTTATTGACCAAACATGGTTGTGCCACATCCGTTTACACTTCGCTGGTAGTGATGGACATTAACAGCTAGGCAGTGTGGGCGTACGGCATTTTGACCCCATCATGGTAAAGCAGTTTGTTATTGTCGCAATAAAACTGATACGTCTGCAGTTTCTACACTTTCGACACAGATGAACCAACATGGATGGTTTTGTCAGCTTGCGTTTTGTTGCTTTGTGGTTTATATTGTAAACGGCAACAATCCCACCATCAAACATCTTCCTGTATTCATCGGCCGGGTCAGCGAGGTACCTTTGACGTTTATCTTTTTAACTATCAAGGACATGGTCGATTCGGATCCATTTACGCAGATTATCCATGCTTTTTCTGAATACAGAATTATACATGAGCTTTGAAATATCGCAAATTCGCCTGTGGCCTTCGTTCTCAAATCTGTATTCATCAAGGTGTACCATCCCACTTCTAGAACTTGATTGATTTTGGTAACCCAATAGCATATACACCAGAAGACACACCAACTTATCTAGGATCAATCCACAAAAACCCATCAATTGACATCATTTTCTATCCATTAAGCTTATTCTAATTAGATACACAGTGAAACTGTTTGAGGTTGCAGTGTCATATCCTTACAAGTTTAGATTGTTGGCACGCACATATATGTGACTCGCCACAGAAATACAGCAGCGAAGTAATTTAGCAATACATAGATGTTGGTCAATGTCGATGAGCACTTACAATCTGTCATATTCTCATCAACAATGCATCCTTTGCCGTTCTAGCTTTTGCTAAATAGTGCACAGGATCAAACTTGTAGATATGAAAGGCGGTATCACGACATTTTGTCAAACATATCGACTCGCAACACACATTTTGTATTTAGATGAAGATAGTGATAGCCACCGAGGATTTTTCATTCGAATGCTGTCAACACCTTAATTGCGTGCAAGTGCGTTATGTCTGAGACGACTTCAAGACGATGAATATCATATGACTTTCAGAAAACATTTCCCAGTCAATCATGTCCTCGTATATTTTCTTATGCATTGGTTTAACAATACCTGCGAGTGCTTGCGAAGTTCTTAGCTGTTAGATTGCTAGCAACCTTGTCAAAAAATAAATTCATTATCTGTAATGAATCAATAAATTGTAATTTTCAGAGCTTAAAAGTCATATTTTCGATGTTGTTTGGGAACACACTTATTGGTGATTTTCATGACATGGCCACTGCTTGCATTATTAAGTGACCATTTTATACAGCCAGGTTATGAATAACTATTTGTTAGGATACATGCTCAACGGTAGAATGCATGCGTTGTGTCCGGCCCCTCCTTGTGCGTAAGTGATGTCAAAGTGATGGTAGACTTGCCGGAGCTTCTAGAGAAAGAGAAAGAGAACCACACATATCCAATAACGAGTAGCTGCAGAAAACTCACACATGATATCATCAGCCATAATCATGACTGAGGTGAATAGAGCTGTTGTTGAATCCATTTCAGCGTAACCGTTATTGGTTTATGAAACACTCCAGTAGCGTACTTGCCATGATGTCCGTCACACAAAGCGATTTCTGTTGATTGACTGAATAAGCTTACGTCACTGGAAGTGGAGCTTGGGAAAGCAAATAGTTCAAATGCAACGTTGAGACATTCAAGTTTGACCTATATTATATAAGGAACGTCCATCTTTCGATGCACCGCAATGAATTTGAGAATATTTTGCCTGGTTCGGTCATTATTGTCTGCCGCGGTTAAACTCTTACACTACACTAAAAATCATGGTCAGTGAGTTTTAAGTATTAAATACATGCTTGTAACATCTGCATGGGTATTGCATACCCTTGTGCTTCATGCGTCTGTTAAACGACCGATCTCAATTCTATATACATATGTAGTGCTATACCGACTCGGATACTTACATTTCACGCAGCAGCAATAAGTTAATTTGCATTAGTCAATGTTATCCATAGGTGATACGAGGGATAGGCCTTTCGAATATGTTCAGTGTGGCTTTAGTACCACGCATAGGAATGTCTATATTACGAAATCCGAGATCGCCCTGGGTTTGCTGGTATATTCGAGGCTGGTGTTAGTTATCACTTGCCAGATATAACACTGACGATTTCGCCCATTCAAACCCTCTGCTGTCAAAACTCGAATTGGGGGAACAAAGACCAAAGTCACATAAGAACACTACCTAAATACACGTAAATTCTTGCATTAATTGTAATAAAAGAGTATAAAATAAAATATAACAAGTAACACGCCATATAGAATACATTGTTTATATATATATATATATATATATATATATATATATATATATATATATATATATATAATTTGGTTCAATCATGGTAGTTCCAATGCTCAATTTTATTTTTTACGTCCACAGGCAAATGGAAGTATAATAAAATAAATGCAAAGGTGGCAGCGTAAGAATGTACCTTATATATATATATAGTTTGCACAGAAGATACGTTACGCATATATCTAGTTTCGATACACGTATGAAAGGGCATTCACTATCCTACATGTGTAACATACCCAGATAATTGATGTCATAACAACTTGGGTCTCATTTTAATTGTGTTCAGTTATCTAGACATTATTATCCAGCCTCAGATGGTGGGGCTATGTGGAGGGGGGGGGGCACAATCTATTGGATTGAAATGAGATGAAATACTATGAAAATTGTTGGACAGTCATGCTTTGCTGCATATTTCTATTTATGGCATTTAAAGTTTGACATATTTTTAAAGTTCTATCTGCATCGTATGACATCCCTGAAAGTGGAGAGAAATTTGTGGAGATCATTCCACCAGTGCAGCAGAGTCTGGTCCTTGAATGTAAGGTTAGAGGAATAAACCAAAGTGATACCAGCTTTACTGTCACCACAGAGTGGCTGCAGATTTTGGATGGCAAGGAACGGCTTCTGCAAAACAGTTCAAAGTACACTATCTTTACAGAGAATAGAACACTGGAAATTTCAAATCCAGGTAGGGTTCAACCTAGCATGTTCTTTTTATTCGTTAGTACGCGTTTCAACAATTGCTAAAATACTTTATCCATTGTAAAAAGGCATCCGTGTAACCCATACATTCATTTTAAGATAAATTCTGAAAAGATGTTATCGAAACTGAATTAATCCCGTCCGTTACATTTCACTTCATAACATAGGGGCTTTCAAAATTATACGAATGTGCCAAATAGTTCATCAAATAGGGATGCCATTTACCAAATAAAGAATTTGTTCAGAATGATTTCTCAAAAACCACGATACAAAATTCGTATAACTTAGAGTACATTTATTATGCTTTTGTCAATATTGTCGTTGCAATCACATATGCCTGCGAAACGTTTTGTTTTAATACATTCTCCTAAATATTTGTTTAACAGAATCGCACCAAAATTTTCAGAAAGTATCATAGCTTGATGATCTTTTACAATATAGAAATGGTGCTTTATCTAAGAAAATCGCTATACCGAGTTTGACTAATACTGACAGAAATCATCTTGGCATTGATGCTTTTCAATATTTGACAAATGTCACTGACATGTGATCCAAATATGGATTAGGTATAAAAGCTAAAGGAAGATCGAAGCAGTTGCTATCATAATATTTTCAATCGGAAACATTAGGTAACATTACAGAGCATCACCACATATTGACCACGTTTTGTCTATGCCATACGCTCTTGTTTGTTGGCATTTACGCAGATATCAATCAAGTGAGACCTCTCATGCTAACTATGACCGATTCTATATTTAATGTTTTTGTTCAATGCGAAAATCACATCATATTGGTAGTTGACCTGTGATCATGAAGTTTGTATTTGCTTTCAGTGAGGCAAGATGCAGGGGAGTACAGATGTGTGTTAGTCTTTAACAAGGGGGACATGTTATTTCACCAGGAGGTGCGCTCTCCACCAATTGATGTGAATGGTTAGTGATATGATGACCCTCTTTCTTCACACTACTTCGAACCTTCTGCATCTGAGTATGAGAAAAGTATGGCCTAATTCTTGATAGCAGTTCAGTAGAAAATTAATTATTTTACGAAACTGATTTAGGCTTGGTTCAAAAACAAATTCGCTCTTAACATACTTGCTATTTAACCTTTATATTATATGCTTAAAATACTTGTTATTAAACCTTTACATACTATAGTAGAAAGCGTTCATAGTTCAGACTGTCTTCATCGTTACTTGCAAAATTACATCACCTTTTCCCGTGCTCTACTTTCATTAACTACAATTAACAATAGTCACGGTGGCTACGATTAATTCAAGTTGGTAGCTTGGTGCATGCAGACCAAAGGGGTTTCAGGAAGTTCTCAGAATGGATAATAGAGTACACAATATATTTTGCTCAATTTTTCATTTAACCTAGCATAGTTAACTATATGTGGTGCTCGACATATGCCTGGGGAATCATGTTTGATTTACAGCTTGTTTGGTAAACGAACATCAAAGAAGAAAACAATTTGAATTACATGTTTGTGTACAACTGCAGGGTAGTTATGTATAAAACGACAATACTTCCTTTTGAAAGGATGTCGAATGCATATCTTATTTATTAACCACATGCAACTTAACTCAATTTCAGTGATATATTGGATAGTTAAATCCACCTTCTTTTTAAGTTTCATATAAGACCATACATTATGATAGCCATTACTGATATGACACATTTGAGATGATATGATAGGGGCGATTTCCTGAAGAAGCCATATTATATGGTAAGTTAAGACGGTGGAGTAGAATACTATTGGCTCAGAGTCTAAAGGGTCTTGTGTCTACCACCATCTACAGTTACCAATCTTATTAGCTGGCTTGAACTTGATTCCACACATTAACATTAGTTCAACATCACGTACCTCAAGCAACCCTTTTAGATGGCTTGCACTTGGAATGAGAAAGAACGTTATTGATTTGGGTTAAAAAGTCAAAGCTTAAGGTCAATGAAACATGAAGAATTGTTTCTGCAAAAATAACATTAGTTCTATATCACCGATAAGTCACAACGTTTGTGATATGCCTGTATTTAGGATAAGGAAGAAGTACAGGATCAAACGTAAGGGTCATTGTGCACAAATTACAGTTAACTAAATAGAGGACTATTTAACATTGTCGTTCACAGCACACTTGTTGAGAAATAGTGCGTTCTCTTAAAACTCTTAAGATATTGTAAGATGCCTTTCTGATTAATAGATTTGCTTTGAGCAATTAGTGAAAAGAACTTTTTTCCATACCTTTATAAGGCTATTAAAATGATACTTTTAGGTTCGCAAACGTCACATACTGTCGACATCACTGACTATAGGCCAATGGGAATCGCTGATAATATCACTACAGTGGTATCGTGTACGTTGTGATGTGATAGAGATTCAAATCGTGTCTGTCGTGTCGTCTTTAAGCATTATGGTCAACATTGTTAAAGTTTGATTTTTTGACAGTCACAATCCTTTACATTAGAGGCAGCAATCATCTAACACATCTGGGTAATATTACTATGGGTTCAAACTTGATACACTGATATGCTCGAAGGTCTTTACTGGCTTACTTCAAACACGTGCTTAACCAAGAAACTTGGATCATCAGTGAGAACAATCTTTACTATTGTCGGTCTTTTATGTCATATCTTCTACATTTCTTTCTGCCTCTAGATACAATGGTTTTATAATATTAAAGAAAACGCTAAGTTTATTTTTCAATATTCAAATGCCCGGTTACGGTAATATTAACTTCTACAATAAGCATTCTCTTTTCCATAATTATTCAGTCTTTCATCGTTTATGCTGAGTCAAACTATACAGCTATAATTTAATTTTGCTAGTTTATTTATCAACTGAAATGACTGTGTTCTGGTCATTGGACACACTTATTATGCCAAGCAAGTTTTTTGTAGAAAATGGTATTGTAGTCTTAATCTGCAACCAAAGATTCGAAACCACAGTGATAAATTAAAATGCTTAGGGAAGGGAACAAGCCCACTGAGTCTGATTCGACGCATATTATGCAGCAAAGTGAGAAATTAAAAGGCTTAGAGAAGGGAAGAAACACATTGAGTCTAATTCGAAGAATAGTATGCAGCAAAGTGAGAACTTAAAAGGCTTTGGAAAGGGAAGAAGCCCGTTGAGTTTAGGTCAAAGGTCTGAATCATTTAGACTGAATAAAGTTGACTGGTTTCTGTGCGAACTTTCAGCAGGATACATATAGTACAATTGCAACTAACATGAGTTCTCGTATCATTTGCCGTTTACAGTACTGTACTTGCTTTAGGTCATACAACCGTGGCTCGATTTCAGTAAATGGAAAATGGAACATCGATAAAAACAGAAGTAATATGTGTGGCCCACCTTTTTGTACAATGGAACTAGAACTATGTACTTACGACTAATAGACATAATGGCAAAACATTACTCTTCAATGTCCTTTTTTTCCACTGGACGATTTCAAGACATGTATTCAACACGTACATATACGATAGCTAGGTAAAATATATTAAACCCACTTAGACCGCTTGTTTAAACGCAGGCTCCTGGTATGTTTATGTTGGCACGAATCAGATTGTTAAAGCATTCAGTTTGCTATGATTACTGAGGTCTGCCTTCAACAGCACATCTCGTTGCACAGAAAACTCTTACGCTCGGCTGAGGAAGGGCAGGGCGCTTCCTCATGATGCTTTTCGGATGAGAGGAGTGGCATTATAAGCAGGTTTCGTGTTATCTACAGCGTATCATGAGCGAAAATGATACAAGATAAGCAAACATTCGTGTCTCCGACTGAAAATTCATAATAACAACATTAACAAGTCTCATCGGAAACTGGACTTTAAGAGTGAAATACACAAAATATAGGTTATCACATTTTCATTGATGTGTTCATTTTGCTAGGAATTTATAATTATGGACCCGTAGATTTTTGTTTAATCCATTTGTATCATTATCATGGAAACCTTCCCAAAAATTGACATATGGAATGAACACGGTTAACTCGGCTTTCATTTTTTTGTTGTGAACATCAATATGTCTGAAATAGTAAACTATTTCAAGGAACGTTTCCAATTAGCTAGGCACCTGAAAATCCAGATGTCATGTTACATTTGAAGTTTGGTCAAACATTATTCATTGATCATTCCCGTGGTTATGATACACGTACTTGTAAATATTCATTGCGATCTATCATTTCAGCTGTCCCAAAAATCGAAACTTGCGACAAAGACAAGAGCATGGTTCAAGGAGACACCTTGGAGTTGCGATGCACGGCATCAGGATTTCCAAAACCCACCGTCACCTGGATGAAAGATGGCCAAACCTTGAACCAAACTGAACGAATTCACCCTACGGACGAACGACTGCGTATCAGTAATCTGCAATTGAACGATACCGGTGCATACCAGTGTGTAGCCAGTCATTGGCGATACCTTCATGCCTATTCTGCTAAAGTGCATGTCGAAGTCAAGAGTAAGTTTCATATTAACCAATTAAGACAAAATTGTCAGTAATTTTGCGCTATTTGTTAATACTAAAAGTAATTAAATTAATGTAATGCACCAATATATAAGTCAAAATCCTGCACAGAATAATAAGGTGTATCCAAATCTAATCCTTGAACTGCGATGAAGAATGATTTAGACGCAAGGGTAGCTCTAATAGAATGTATCCCAGCCTCTTTTGAAACAGTATCACCAAATTTACATCTAATATGGTCATTCTTTAATGAATTAAGGTACGTTCATGCAAAGTATATAACTATAATATTACCGATTCAGATGATCCAAATTTACAGACGAAAGCTATCTTGCAAAGAGCCACTGTAATTCAAATACCACTTTCCATGACCACAATAAAATATCGCAGAAAGATTGGATCATTCCGAAAATTCTCTTTGTCTGATAGGGAATCTCGAAACTTAGCTCATGGCTTTGATCATTCAAATGAAAGGATATATTAACATATAACATGCAATCATTCCTGTTTTGCAGGCATTACAGACGTCAAATCGGGTGGAAGAGGTATAGCTTGATATCAACAGCTCTACTTTACTCTTTGCACAGATCTCATCAATAAATCCATTTAATGTGCATGTTAATATTTTTTATCTTTCTCTTTTAATTATCGTTAGATAGTGATAGCGACTTCTTAAACTTCCATTTCTTCTGACATTATGGATTAGATTAACATTTTTGACTATGAATGACTAAATGGTGTGTCCATCCAAAAGTAAATCTGACTTTTATTGGTGACAAGCTAGTAAAAAAGTATGTGTTATATGGTTCTTTTTTGTTGAAATTTGTGGAAGACATAATATTGTATGCATTTAACTCAACTTGCTAATAGATACATTTTTGATATCATTTGCATCGTATCAAATAAAGATAATGACACAACAACGCTGTGTCTCGTTGACTAAGATTTTCTTCTGGGGGCGTGAATTTTACTAACTGACGTTAATAATTCGTAAAAATGTATATGAAAGATATATACATCATTTTGTTCTTTATTTCAGGTTACAATCAGGAATTAACGTGGGTCTACGTCTTTTTCTCACTTTGCTTGATGCATTGTGGTTTATATGCAGGTACTCGCTTCTTTTATGCATTTATGACTTAAGGGCATTAAATATCTATATATCCCCCGCTCGAGCTATATACATGTTTGGGTCTATGTGCCTGTATGTATGTATGTATGTATGTATGTATGTATGTATGTATGTGTGTGTGTGTATGTGTGTGTATGTATGTATGTATGTATGTATGTATGTATGTATGTATGTATGTATTTGTGTGTGTGTCAATCTATCTAGCGCCAAACACCTACACCAGATGGACTTAAACTTGACTTATGACTGCAAACCGTCCTAAAAGAAAAAATAATCTACAATATTGATTGCATACGTTGTACATTCCAGAGCCAAAATTATAACTAGTGTCACACCGAAATGGCAAGGACTTAAGAGAGGCCTCGATCAGAGCGCAGCGGGCACAGTGTATATACAGACAATTACCGATGTACTGGAAACAATTTTTCAAGAAGAACAAGAAGAAATGATAAAGCGATATATATATATATATATATATATATATATATATATATATATATATATATATATATATATATAGTTCCTGTTACTTAGTCTGTTTTAAGGATGTATGTCATTATAGTATAGCTATATTTGGAATTGGGGTGAAAAATTACATGATTATACAATGATATGCAACACCAGCACGATCAGTATTACCTGAGCTATCATGATCGTAGTTTGGATGATAAATGCATGCATTAAAATATATATGATTGTATCCATCTTTATTATTGATCTTTTCTAGAACTGTTTACAAGCTGATGCATTATATTATGCATTAAAGTAAGCCATATTTATTCTTCTTTATTTTCGCAAGTCCGATCCATTATAGATCCATGGAGCTATAACCCTATTTTTGTCGTGACTGTCCTTTTAACAATAATCGATAAACTCATTTTGTACCTATCCACTGGCTGTCTCAATACGTATACAACACTATATATCGATCTCACTCCGGTTAAACCTATCCTGATTACACTCATAGATGAATGACTATCTGTTGTTAAGTTGTCTTTATACATTGGGGTCTTTACTGAGGATGACCTAAATATTGTTCTGAAGAAATCAGCAAACTTTACATTTTGACCTATTTCACACACTTTGCTAAATCGCAATCTAACAAAAACAGGACTCAAGATGATAGTCATGGAAATCTCTCATTATGATTAGTATAAGCAAAATGACTTGTCTCAAAACACTACATTTTTCGGACTGTCCTCTTTTCTGCACTTTATTAACGATCACACCCTATGTCTTAAATATCCTGTTTACACTCGTTGATGATACATCGGTCCAACATCACGGCAAATCCATTGCCTATTATCAATTTCAAACATACATTCAATCCGTTCATTGATATGCTTTTTCATTTATAGCAGTCGTATTTGATAACAGTCGTCATTTATATGATATTCATTGATAACAGTCCTAACTGATAGCAGTCTTCATTCATAGCAGTCTTCATAGCCATTTGTCTTCATTTGATAGCAGCCTTCAGTGATCTGTATCTTCATTGATAGCTGTCTTCGTTATTTTGTATCTTCATTGATAGCTGTCTTCGTTATTTTATATCTTCATTGATATTAGTTTTCATTTCTTCATTACTTTGTATCGTCATTGCGAGGTGTTTTATTGATAGCAGTCTTCATTGATACGTATCTTCATTGATAGCAGTCTTCATTGATACGTATCTTCATTGACAGCAGTCTACATTGATACGTATCTTCACTGATAGCAGTCTTCATTACTTTGTATTTAAATTGTTATGTATCTTAACTGATATGTGATTTCAGTTATGTTTTCATTGTTAGCAGCCTTCAATGATAGTTATCTTCATTGGTATGTATTTTATTGATATCAGTCTTCATTACTTTGTATTTACATTGCGATGTATCTTAATTAATATGTGTCTTCATTGCTATGTGTCTTCATTTATAGCAGTCTTCATTGATATGTGTCTTAATTGATAGCAGTGTTCAATAGATTAGATTGATAATATTACTAAACTGTAACACCGAAGTGCAGGAATGCTTTTAAAGCAGTTATTTTAACAGCATCGTCTGACATAATTTCCAATAAAAATATTAACCACCATTATGTGAAAGTGTTGCATCACATAAAGATTAATATATATAGAAAACCGTCACTGGTCTTGCATCCGATTACCTACCGTATATCAATAAAAGCGCAAAGACATGACCACGTCCTTCGTTCTTTTTATAAACAATTAGTATATACCCCATATACTTCGGTGTACGCTTGAAAAAAATTCAAGACAAAGTAAGTAAGACTAATGGACTCGAGTCTCGATTCAAGAATCAGGCATGGTAAGAAATGCTCAACGACTGGACAACATTTTACCCCTTGATTAATTCTTACGAGACATTCCATAATGCAAATCATCAATACAAAAAAATAAGTTAAAAGCCATTAAAGCTTCAGATTGTTGAAAATACGGTCTGCTGAATTTTTTTTAAGAACATGTTTAAGTGGAACGAGTTACAATTTCTCTATTAAAATTACAGAGGAAAAGACTTCGGTTAGTAAATCTGAGGATCAAACGCATTAAAAATTGCAACATAACAGTAGACTATCAACGTGATCAGCAGTTGTTTTGACTGTGACCCAAATCAGAAGTATTACATCCGGCATGTACAGTGTTTGTGTGATCACTAGGGGACAATGAGGAAAATTTATGTTTACATATTAAATTCTTGCGACTGTTCAAGTAGAAAATAAAGAGACCAACACAGATCAATACTACAATATTGTTTATAATTTTCGTCTTAAAATATATATGAACATATATTAAATATATAATCCGCATGTTACAAAGAACGTTTGATTTCTTAATTATATGCTTAAATTATCAGTTTATGTTCAATGCATTAATATTTTATTTCATTAACTGAAAAAATAGACGATAAGAGTTTGAATGTATTGTAAATGAATGGCTTTCTGTATAAATTGACTGTATTCAATTATTATTAGTCTGTAAAAATATAACCTGAAATTTGTTTGGAAGTTGAGTGTCTATTCAGTACGTAGAATGAAAGTGAAGGGCAACTTACAGCCGAAACATACGTTCCCTTCGAGAAGTAATGAAAAAATTCACGTAGTCGTGATTACATATTAATTTTGTTCGAATGTATCATACAACAATTTTAAAAATCCAAAAGCTAAAGACTAAATCCATTATTCCACAGAGAAATACGTGTACATGTTGAGGGTTGGACACCATCTTTCATAAACCGCCAAATGCCTCATTTATATTGTTTAAAGTATACATTTTCTAAAGAATGTGTGAATAAAAAAGAGATATGTTAAAAATAAACAAAGCCACATAATTTGTTGTTCTGAGTCGGAACAAATAACTCCTTTCATAGACCGTAATCTCAGCCAGGCGACCTATATTGTGCCGTATCAGACTTGTTATTTCCACCCACTCGAAACAAAACACAGATACATCATTTTGTCTGTGTATCGTTTTATCCCATTTTCTTGGTATTCCTATTTTGATAAATGTCGGTTCAAAAATACAGGAACACTATTCCTAGTTAAATTAGAAAGATAGCTTCTTACAATACATTTAAATCCGTGTATGATGAAAAACTTGTGGCTGTCTACTAATTATATCCAGACTTATATTCCAGTTTTGTATTATGCAAACATATTTTACTCTTTAATGTTGCTTTAAATTAATAAAATAATCCCCAATTATTATACATGTCATTTTTGTACGTGTTATGTAAGTTTATATATATATATATATATATATATATATATATATATATATATATATATATATATATATGAGAGAGAGAGAGAGAGAAACGTATGGATTTTTATTCATTTTTGATGAACATACGGGAGATTAGCATTAATGCTAACTATATTATCCTCTTAAAATAAAGTCATTATTGTTATTGTTCATAATAATAATAATAATAATAATAATAATAATAATAATATTGTTATTATTATTATTATTATTATTATTATAGCAGCACACGGGGAGTTCACATAAGCTCAGACATAAAAAATGACACTTTCACCAAGGTTGCCGATGTGAACGCTCCTCAATACAAAAACTTGACAAAAATGGCCTTTGTGGAAGCGCTATCAGAATAATTGGATAGCGATAGCCAGTCATGTACAACAAACCGGTGGGGCCAACTACAAGAGAAGCACGAGGTGGAGGAGGGGGGGGGGGGGGCTATTGTTTATGCCATAACATTTTGCAACAGTATACTATATGCCTTACATTTTGTCAAACGATCACTTCTGCAACATAATTCAATTATTAACTGTAAAGTATGTCAACATCAACTGTTATGGCTAGCTTGCAACTATCGATGTCAAAGTAAAAGACGTTTTCCTAAATGTTCCAATACGTCATGAAGTTTTAAATGAGTACTGGCTGCTACGACTTCTAACTAAGTAGTCGAAATCAAATCTACACTTATGCTTTGCGTGTGTTTTGTGCGTCATGTAGCAAGTTATCGGTCTTTGCAAAAAGAAAACGTTAAGCTAGTCCTTCCCACTAACAATTCAGTATGATATTTGGAAAACTAACGTCTTCCTCCATTCATTTCCACATGTTCCAAAGTTATGCCTTCTAATATTCGTACCTTTGAAGTATTTATGTTTGTCTTCTGGTGCTAGACACCCATAGGACTAGCTGCCATGGAAACAAGGATGTATTTGATTTGCGCTTCTCGAGTTTAGTTTGTTTCGTATAGTTAGCGTCTTTTTTGTCTGTCCTGCATATAAACTGCCTCATGCGTTCAAAACCTCAGTATTCACCACTTTGCATACTTTTACAATGCATCTAGACCTCTCCGGTGGCCTAGTGGTTAGAGCGTCCGCCTCGGATGCGGGAGGTCATGGGTTCGATCCCCGATCGAGTCATACCAAAGACTTACAAAATGCTACTAACAGCTGCCTCGCTTGGCGCTCAGCGTTAAGACGTTAGTGTTATGACTGGTCAGCCTGGCGTAAGGAAAATGTGAATGGATGGAACAACATGCTACATGTCTGCAGCATGATGCCCCAGTGTTTGACATCACTATAAACTGTCACACTGAAGACATCGTTACAATATGACTGAACACTTGTTAAAGCTACGTTAAAAATCCAAATCTCTCTCTCACACACACGCATACAAGCACATAATGCATCTAAATTGATCCGTATATTGTACTTGTGTTCTGGCATTTCTATCACTTGGTATCCCCGACTTTCAAACTTCTTACGTCGTTGCTACATTTGTTTGTAGATCTCTTCCACTGAGAGTTCTAAAAAAGAAAGAGTGAAGTTAGTACCAAATGTAGAATGCTTCTCTTTGTGCTGTGTGCATACCATCATGTGAGAGCATGATGCCTTTATTAGCTTCTGTCATGAAAATAACCTTTGACCTTTTCTGTCATTCGGAACGTTTTAAGCATTGTGCATAAAGCCATGGCTAAATAACGGAAGGAATCTTTAAGTTATACGACTTACATTTGAATGACTTTAGCACTATTAACGACTACTGTTGGAAACTATGTTCCTTGTTCTGAATAATGGTTCATATAAATTGTCCGTCGTAAGAGGAGACGGGGCCACTGTAAGGGGCGGTTGATACGGGTCACATCCCGGGACGTCATTTAGAGGAGTTTGCGGTATTTTTCCGAGTAGTGGTATCTTAATGCAACGCTGCCACGGAGAGACATTTTATCCAGAAGAAACCTGTCTGCAATGACTGTACCCTATCTATAACAGTTCCAGTAATGATGGACTTCATATTAGCTCCATGTCTCGTCGGTGGGGTCGAAAATCCATTCAGTAAAATCAGCAAGAGTACGCGAACCACAATTTTTTGTATCATCCTGCAGTAATCACGCTAGTATTTGGACAATAATGAAATAAATATACTTCAATGCTTTTGTTACAAGCACGATGAGCCAGAAAACGTTAGAGATCTGAGTTTCAATCTGTTGAAACTTTCAAAGTAAACAATCGACGTCATGATCTTGTTTTATTTTATGTCAGCGGTCATTTAATTCTTCCTTCAGTTCGTTTTCATATTTGATAATGTGTCATTCTGTTCTATTCTGGACGATTTAATCAGAACTGACACATTTTGCCATGCTCAAACCTGAAAATTTGGTTATTAGTCCGTACGTGGTGTCCAGAAGTAGAACACTGTCAGTAATTCACCATCAATATTCTGCTGTTTAACTTGTTTCGTGCAATGTTGTTCGTAACACGCGGATTTGACGAGTGTTCGTTTTCGTGTAGAGCGTGGAATTTCTTTTTTTGTTTCAGGAAGGCAAGGCTTGTTAGCATAACACTGACTACGATGAATATTGTGCTCCATACTGTTCAATTATTGGTCACATTTCGAAAGCGTAACCTTGCAACAGTTCTGGAATTCGAACAGATATATGCTACATGTAATCTGAAGTAATGGCGAAGAAGAAGAAGAAGAAAAAACAGTCAGAATCCTTTTTTTTTAATTCTGGTTTAAAGTGTGGTACAATATGTGTCCTTCCATGTCCTAGCCATGAAATACGAATTTAGCTCTTGTTTTTTCGAATGTTACAAATCATGGCATACATTCAATTAGCATACACTGATCTTCATTTTGTTGTTTATCTTTACAAAGTGTATTTATGTTGTAAATAAAAACAAAATAAAAGAACAACTTTTCTCCAATTATAAATGGAAATTTTGTTTCAAAGCCTAGGGCAATAATATTTTCCCCAAATCTAAGTTCATCAAGTTACGACTCTAAAACATTCAAAGTTGTCATAATGTGTAGGAATTTCCAAGTGGAAAACTAATATCCTAGACTCAAATTAAATAAACATTTTCATCTCCAGTAAGAAAGATCTGAATATTTATATAATAATCATGTATAAATATTATGTATGTATTATGTTGTTAATAACAAAAATGAATGCCAGTTTGGAAGACCGTTAACTTGATTTTGGTCAATGTTCAGAAACAAAATACTGATATGCATTAGACATGTTCACTGAGAAAATCGAACAGACATTACAATTTAAATATGCATAATAATTCATATCACTGCCATTACATACGCTTTCATCTAAATCATTTTATTTTTTTACTTATACCTTTTGATTTCCTGACGATGGGTATTATGTTATACTTTCACCTCCACCCTTCCATTAAACAGGTGAAACACAACTGAATATTTATATGTGATACGGAATCCTTAGATCTACGTGTTCGAAACGATTGCAATACGTGGTCAAAATAGTAATTTCTATAATATTTTACACAGAAATCGGATTTTAGATCACTGTGATCTTTCGGGTATGAGTGGTTTTGAAATTTCGTCAGGAATATAAACCATAAAAGCGTAAGCGCCTTGAATTTTAAAAACAGAATTTGACATTAGCTCCTCAGACTCGAAACTTTACCAGAAAGGACAACCTCTCTTTCCAATGAATTAGTTTGATAAGCTGTAACTAAATATTGCTGCTCTCGCGATCTTCTTGTTACCGATAATAATGCCTGCCTCTCTCTCTCTTTCTCTCGATCTCGACCTCGACCTCGATAAGTTTATAACTCATTCCTGAACTGATCACATTCAAGAGGGCTCTCAAAACTCACTTATTTCGACTGCAAGAACAAAATTAAAGACCTAATAATGTTTCCTACCTGGTATATTCTCAGCATTTTTTTATTTTTATGTTTTTCTAATTTCATGGTGTTTGTTTTTGTAATAATATTATTATATGTTTTTTATCTTATAGGTATTGTCTAATGTTGTAAAACGCTTAGAGTTTCTACAGATTAGGCGCTATACAAAGTCCTCATTATTATCATTATTATTATTATCATCATGAAAAATTAATAACATAATAATAATGACATTCTCTTTCGTGCTCTTGTTTTATCAAACACACACACACACACACACACACACACACGCACACACATGCTTTAGTTAGTGGTTTTAAAAAGAACTATACCGAAAAAACTTCAGCACATTTTATTTAATATTTTCCAACTGTCTCAGGTATAGTGACGGGAGGGGGGTAAAACAAAATCGGTAAACGTATTTATCTCTCTAACAGGGTTTGTTTCAAAACTGATGAAATAAATATTGACATTGTACATGCCGTACGCAAGCAGAATTGTAACATAAAAAGTGTGTGTGTGTGTGTGTGTGTGTGACTAGGATTCTGAACGTAGCTTTAACAAATGTTCAGCCATATCACTACGATGTCTGCAGTGTGGCAGTTTATAGTTTGTAGCATGTTGTTAATATTGTTGTTGTGAGGTTTAACTCCATTTTGCAGCACAAGACAGGCTATACATGGCTGCCAGTATTAATGGTGGAAGAAGAACCCGGGAAAATCCCGGAAAGGACCACCGACCCACGAGAAGCTTGCTACTGGGAAGCTTTCTCACATACCCAAAGACATGTAGCATGATGTCCCACCCAGTCACATTATCCTGATACCAGGCCAAACAGTCCTACCACTAACTTATCGATGCTGAGCGCCAAGCGAGGCAGCTGTAAGTACCATTTTTGTAAGTGTTTGGTATGACTCTTCTGGGGATCGAACCAACGACCTCCTCCATCCAAGGTGGACGCTTTTACCGCTAAGCCACCGGAGCGGTCCAAAAATGATTCTAGTAGAATAATGGAACATATATTTAAGAATCCTATTGGATGCAACTCGCTAGTAGGAATGTAATATATAATGCAGACAAACTCAAATGTTTCAGTAAAGCTAGTACCAAGTCGTTTTAGAGAGAATAATTTATGTAAAAATACATTCTGTTAGCCACATGCCAATGCTTTAATATATTTATTCAATACATTCCACTCCTTCTACCTCAGATTGTCCTTT
Source organism: Sinohyriopsis cumingii (assembly GCA_028554795.2). Classification (NCBI taxonomy): domain Eukaryota; kingdom Metazoa; phylum Mollusca; class Bivalvia; order Unionida; family Unionidae; genus Sinohyriopsis; species Sinohyriopsis cumingii. Next base: position 95,345,843 of record CM068838.1, read on the forward strand.
CCGTGCTTACCATGACGATAACATTGAAAAGTTTTTTTGTTGTGAACTGTGGTCATACAATATCTTTAGCGTAGAAACTTAGGGTGTCCAAGGTAAAATGACTCTATATGTAATGATCATTGAATATATAGTTTGACTTTACAACGTTGTCAACATTGTTACTTTTTTATTTTCTATTTTTTGTTCATGAATGAAGAAGGGTCATGTCCTAACCATAAGTCCTCATTCGGGGCTAATTAAGATGATATTGAAACATAATCTTGCATTGTTTGTTCTCTCTCTCTCTCAGACACCCCACCCGTCAAAATACACTATTTCAATCTACCTTTTATGTACCTACTTTTATTAAGAAAAATCATACTACTACAGTCTTTCATTTGGAAAGAAGACAAACTTAATTTTTCCCCAAAACACACACACACACACACACACACACACACACACACACACACCACTTATGACGTCATATGCACTATCAATTCCAGCGCAGACCGTCATCTCATGCTAAAGTGATATAAACATACATGGCTTATGTGTTAAATTACAGTCCGGGCCTATAAGTTTGTTTACACTACATAATACAGAACCCCTGTTTGATGACAAACCCAAATCATTCCACTTCATTTTTAAGTGATTCGTACTTAGCAAAGCAAGTTGTTACTGAAACCTAGTGTCGACTTGTGTTATGATTTGTTTGTCATTTTTCTCTCTCTCTCTCTCTCTCTCTCTCTCTCTCTCTCTCTCTCTCTCTCTCTCTCTCTATATATATATATATATATATATATATATATATATATATATATATATATATATATATGTGTGTGTGTGTGTGTGTGTGTGTGTGTGTGTGGAACAAAAAAAAACCACATAAACATAGACATACTGACTCATGCTAAAACATCACATATATCACTTGGCATGACGTTTCCATTCCAATACAGACCATCACCATCTTTGTACACTGTTACAATGTAGATAAGAACTAAGATGGCGCCCATAATAATTTCATGTTAAATGCTATATTCATTTGATCTTATATACCAGACGTTGGACAGAAAATCAAGGCTAACTGCGGGCATACTACGATAACTTTTTCCAAGGACTCAGCAGTCCATTGGTGAATATTCATGATTATGTACAGCATAATCTGCGAAGTTACCGGTTATACCATCATTTCTTTATCGATGTATTATTTAAAGTGATTTGACATGTCTTCTGTCAATAGTTTGGTTCCTTCTTATCATGGCTGTTCCATAAAATGCTCTGTGGTAAACAATGTTATGACAGATCTAATTTCTTTTTTAATGATATCATTAGTGTCAATGGTAACTTTGTTTCTCATGTAGAATTAAAGGCACAATAGTGCAGCTGAGGGTGAGTTTTCTTCCAAATTGTTGGGACATCTATGTGTATCAACTGATTAGATACTACTTGAAAGGTAATTCTGGGGTAATATCAAGTCCGTAGAGGTTCTCGTTTTGAAATACGAGCTCTCTGGAATCTTCGTACGTAGTGTGACAAATATATCATCTCCATATTAAAACCCCGTTCGGCAGTGATCGGCAGATCCGAACGAATAATACACATGATTCCGGTGACCGAAATTTGCATAATTACGTCCCATATCGTAAACATTGAAGATGACCACGCTACGAGAAATGCGCAAAATGTCAACAAATCTTCTGATCTCCTTCTTTTCTCCTTCTCCTTTTCCTTTCTAATCTTAATTTAGAGAGGGAACATTGAACTGTATGTAAAACTAATTTTATAGTTATATTTGAAAGTTTTAGTCGTACGAGAATAATTAAAAACAACACGCTTGGTATAGTATTGAAAAACCCACATGTACTTTATTTATTGCCTAGTTGGAATCGAGTCACAATTAATACTTCCATTTCAGTACCAACGAATGTAGTCCTAGTCTATTTTTAAAACATTTTTTCCTTTCTCATTTTTGTGGTGACAGAAGAGTTGTATTTATGCATTTTGTTACAGATTTAAAGGTAACTCTTTATTTGATAAGAACCACACCGTGAAGTTATCTTTGAAGGTATTTTAGATTAACATATGATTCTGCATTCATTTTCACACAATGGAAAGGTCAGTACTGAGAATCAAATGCAGAGAACGTATAGTAAAATTAATTGTATTATATGTCCAGGTACGTACTAGGTAGATATAGGACATTACTGTTAGGGGGCATAACTGTTTCTGGCTTCCCGTTTTCTCTAGCCGCTTACATTCCAGAACAGTTGTCTGCTTTTACGCCATATTTTAAGATAAATTTGGAATTCTTTAATGCAAAAGCATTGGAACCCGACATAATAAATATCCAGATACAAGCTTATGGTACTAAGCGGCCCGTGGAGGGAGAAGTATGTGTTTTTGCGAAGCGTTGACAGCTTTTAAAGTTTCATTACCATACATTAAGAGGCGGTAATAATCAAAAACAATATAGGTCTTAAACTGCCAGCAATTATGAATATATCCATGTATATTTCATATTTCTGAGTAACCTCTATTTACCGTAGGAAGCCTCAATTCAGGAGTCTTATCTGGTCGTTTCTGCCATATATTACACTTTCCACGGTGCGTTTAAACTCGGGTTCAGTTTTCAAACGGTGATCATATTTGTGTTTCCATATTTCCACCACTTGGTATCCTTGCTGTTCTGACTTCACGCGCCGCTGACAAGTGGCCTGCTACAAGTCTTCCATACTATGTTGGTTGGTTAGTTGGATTATAGTGGTTTTCGTTCTTTTGAACATGTACAACTTGTTTATTCACGCACTGCGTGATTTTTAATTGCTCCTGGGGGAAGGAAAAGGAACCTCATCCCCTAGGCTTTTATGTACTCACAGAGTACTTTTTAATTTAGCCACTCAGGTGTAGGACTAACTAGTCCTTAACAACCTGACTGAAAGGCTAATAAACATGAGTGGGAATAGTCACACCACACTCATGTTTCTTAGTTGGTTTGAAATGCCCCAGGTGTCAACCCAAGCAGTATGTGACGCCCGCTACGATTGATCGGCAGCGATGACGTTACATTAGGACACCTGGTCTTATGGCAGGTGGAAATCGTTCCACATACTGCCACGTGTACGTTGTCCGAGCGTGGCAAAGGAGGAAAGGTAGGAAAGGTACTCGGAAAGCCAGCCATGGATGTCATGTACTCCCCAAAACACCAGTCGGACTTATTCCAGATCATGTCCAGTTTTACTAATGGACAAAATATACCAATAATGTGTTAGCCAGCTCTGCAATTAATCAAATCATAAGAGTTATACATTTTGAATAAATTTTCCGAATAAGTTTGAATTTAGTGTACATAGTGTACATACTTATTGAAATTAAAAACCAATCGGTCAAGTCGAAACGACTTATAGCAGTTGAGTAACGCATGGTAAAAGAGTAAGTGTGAGAATTTAAACGGCGGTACCAAAACAGATCAGTTCAGATGTCAGATTAGTTGATCTAGGATGGATACCAAGCCAAAATGTATCCCTATTAGATATTTACAGGCAATTTTAGTAGCCCTAAGAAGGGCTTTTTGTTTTCAGGCAAACGTTCCCCGTCTGTCCTCTGTTTCCCTGCATAGCTGGGCTGTTTTGCTTTCTTCGTTAGTTTCCCCAGGAAAGGCATAACCATGAAGTTTAGCGATGTATTTAGCCGCCTCGGTCAGCTGACGCAAGGAGAACTCTGAGTAAGCTTCATAATAGAATTGGCTCAAAATTCTGATTCCATAATGCCATTGTGCCGGTCGTGGTTTCTGTGTACCAAGAGAGCGCAAATTAATGTATTGGATTGCATTGACGAAGTGGCCCGCTTTTTTGATATCATCAATTGCCTTTCCTAGTCCCATATTTCGGTAGATAAAGCCTTCCTTTTTTCCACTATGTTTAGGTGGTGCAGGTTCCTCAACTTCATCGCCGCTGGATGATGATACTTCCAGGACCGCTGCCAGCGTGGAAGTTTCAAATTCTTCGGGGTCGTCTGCCAACATTGCCTGGATTTGGCTGAGTATGTTACGTAGAAATAGTTTGTGAAGCTTGATTTAAAATTTCAGCCAGTTGTTGATGAGTTACTAACGGATCTTGGTCCGTACTGGAATGGACAGTCTTATTCTCAATCCCGGCCCTTTGTGTTGTAGTTGTGTGAGAGGTAGACTGTTGTAGTTTGTTCTCTTGTTGAGTCGCAATACTGGAGCCACGTGGTAACTGGGTCTGCTTTCGCTCCGTGAGTGAGTTCGTAGAGGTGTTAATTTTCATGCCAGATGTTGTTTAAGAGACAAGGAGACGGTTAAGAGTAGATGAGGAAGGCAGTATAGATAAAAAAATAAAATAATCTTTTTTTTTTTAATTTTTTATTTTTCGTCTTGAATTCCTTATTTATTTTGATTCCTTATCTTATTGGTTTGGAGTGAAAACTTGTTTTATGGTTGTTTGTATGTTATTCTGTAGTCCTGTTTTAATTAATTACTAATTTAATTTTTTGTGGCCTTAATTGGTTTTTATCATTTGGGCTATGAACGGCTGTGTCAGTCTGTGAACCCACGAGACCTAGCAGGCCGTCATAATTCACAAACAGTGATTTTGTAATATTCATCCTTAACTGGTTTTTATTATTCGGGCTATGGACGTCTGTGTCAGTCTGTGAACCCACGAGACCTAGCAGGCCGTCATAATTCCCAAACAGTGTTTTGTAAAAAAAAATTGTTTTGTTTTATTAGATTCGTCCTTAATTGGTTTTTATTATTCGGGCTATGAACGGCTGTGTCAGTCTGTGAACCCACGAGACCGAGCCGGCCGTCATAATTCCCAAACAGTGATTTGTAATATTTTTGACTGGTCTTTGATTTACTTTCTTAGATATTTTTGATTAGATTGGATTCGTGTATAAAACTTATGATATTTTCGAATGTCAGATTGATATTGGGGTTTGTGTTCATCAAGAATTCTGGGTATGTTGCAGGGGATCCAATATTATGCTGTTTAACTTTAAACTTAGCCCTTTCTTTTTCAAGTGTGTGGCAGTTGTTAAAAATATGCTCTAGGTCTTCTGGGACCCTGCAGTGGTAGCAGTTAGGGTTATGTGGTTGTGGTCTTATGTACTGTCCGAAGCTGTTAGCCAGCTTGGTTTTGCCCGTGAGTATTCTATTTATGAATTTTTGTTCATTGCCTTTTGTTTTGGGTGGTTTTCTATTTCTACAGACTTCTTTAATGATGGTTTTTAGTTCCCTGCCTTGGGTGTTTGTGTTCAATAATTCCTGCCATTTATTGTCAACGAGGGTTTTAGATATGCTATTGAGTTCGCATATGCTATAATCTAGGTTGATGTGAGTGGTTTCGTTTAGTTTTTGTTTAGCTGTTATATCTACCATATCGTTACCTGGTATGTTAATATGGGATGGTATCCACATAAATTCTACTTGTAAGTTATTATTGTTCAGTTTTTTTTAACTTTAGGTTATTTTGGGGTGCCGAGTTGTAAATTTGGCATCCATAATCTAGTTTAGATCTAATTAACGATTTATATAATGCTAGTAAGGTTTCTTGATTGGATCCCCAGGTGGTTCCTTTAAGGTTTGTAAGGAGGTTAACATACCCAGAATTCTTGATGAATCCAATCTAATAAAAAAAATCTAAGAACGTAAATCAAAGACCAGTCAAAAATATTACAAATCACTGTTTGGGAATTATGACGGCCGGCTCGGTCTCGTGGGTTCACAGACTGACACAGCCGTTCATAGCCCGAATAATAAAAACCAGTTAAGGCCACAAAAAATTAAATAGGAAAATAGGAATTAATTAAAACAGGACTACATAATAACATACAAACAACCATAAATCAAGTTTTCACTCCACACCAATAAGAAAAGGAATGAAAATAAATAAGGAATTCAAGACGAAAAAAAATTAAACAATTAAAAAAAAAATGTAACAAACAATTTTTTAAAATATTTTTTATCTATACTGCTCCCTGCTCTACTCTTAACCGTCTCCTTGTCTCTTAAACAACATCTGGAATGAAAATTAACACCTCTACGAACTTACACAAAACGACCCCAAATTATCAATATATAAGGTGGTCTAAACTCCAAAGACTGTCACATCCCGCAGCACAAGGCAGCAAAATAAAAAAGCTCTCTGCATAAGGAAGTATAACCCCAAATTAACACGTATAATGTGGTCCAAAACCCAACGACCATCAGATCCAGCAGCACAGAGCTGCAACGAAAACAGCACTAATTAGAATACTAAGACCCTATAAACAAATACCAATCAAGGTGGTCCAAAATACCCAAGACCATCAGGGCCCGCTACACAAGGTGGCAACATCAAAACCCATGGCTGTCAACCTGGCTATCTATCTTTAACCTACTCTAAAAAAGCACAGAGTTATCCTCCAAACTATGCAGGACGACCCTTTTAGAACTACACCCTGGAGCTTAGAAACGCCAAAACTGCGCCATAAGCCTCTTCCTCCTCTACCACGACTGGACATCAAACATCACTCGTGCAGTTCACGCCCCCATAACCAAATACACGAGTACGCGTTGGGTCCAATCCCACTGGTCTCAATCAGGAAGGCAATGCAACCTTAGCAATGAGTGCGTGCTGGGTCCAATCCCACTCACCTCGGCCTTACATCCAGATCGCTAGGAACTAAATAGTACCTTGATCTGACTGCCTAATCAATAAGTGTTCCATGAACACATAAAAGCCTGGAGGATGTGGCTCTCCTTCCTTCCCCCAGGAGTAATTAAATAGCACGCTGTGCGTGCATTAAACAGTGATATATGCTCCATTGGAGCGAAAATCACTTTAATCCAAGTAAGTAAGTAAGTAAGGGATAGTAAGAAGTCAAAGAGCATGAATCAGGATACCCATAGCAAAACAAACCACAAAGACAATATTTTCTTCAAAACACAACGTTTGTATCCAAAATCACTTAACACTAACAAGTAACCATACAATTTTAACAATAAGCATTCAATATAACATTAAACATTTTTTTAAATAACAAAACATTTTTTCAACTAACACTCTATTTTGGACAGGGCTGACAACGTTGTGAATGAAATTGTAATTTCCACTGTTGGAAGTCATTGGGCCATTGATGGACACTACGTTTCCTAGCTTGAGACAAAAGATAAGTATAATGGTCACAAAACCATCGATCTACTTTCACATCGTTTCTAGAAGAAGAACGAGGATCAAAATGAGTCACTAAATGTTCTAAAGAATAGTCCAGAATGTGATGATGTAGACAATACACACAATATTGTCCATACACCATGGAATCTGTGCCTTGTAATTTCACATTATTGAATCGTGTGGTCTGAGCATTTCTTCTCATAAAGTCACTGATATCGTCTTCCAAAGGAGGCAATCCATACGAATCAAAATATTCCACACATCCATCTTTAGGAAAGTAGACTGCTACCCAGTGGGTTCTTGGGAGATGACTGGTGTCAGTATTGGTCACATAAGCTTGATGGTCTTGAGGTTTGCGATGAGGGAGTTCATCTTTAGCACATACGACAGGATTCCAATAAGCAGTGTACGAACTGTGGTTCAAAAGATAATAAAGTTCCCAGGTATCCATGTTTTTGTTGTTTTTTTTTCTTCACAGGTGATATTAAGTGATCAATTCGATCCTGACTTTCTCTTGGAAAATGTCTGACAAGTAGAAGGCATTTAGCTCCGACTTCTTACCCTGGTCCAAGAGACTTTCGATGCGACGGATCTCCAGAGGCGTTAATGGAGGAGAAGAATATTTACGCAAGCCTTTATACCACTGATCAAACACGAATTCTATCTCGATGAGACTCCAAGCTTTTTCCAGATACTCGTCCAATTTTTCTTCTTGACTTAGCATCAGATATTTATCGTGTTGAATTTGACTGGGATGATCGTTTTGACATCCATTACAATCTTTCTTGATGGGTTCCTTCATTTTATCTCCCCAGGACTGTATCAAAACAGGAGACTAAATGGGCTTCTTGTTCTGGCCATCTCGACTTCATCATGACTTCTTCGTCTTTGTCATGGGATTCTTCTTCCATGGTCTACTCACATTCCATGTTCAAAGTTTCTCCACTAGGTAAAGAGGGATAACAGTCTTCCATGGCTTCTAATAGTCTAGAATGACTTCTCACAAACTGTTGATTTCTATGGTATTGTCAAATTCTGCATACAGGATGACGTTCAGTGTATTATCTGCAGGTATTGGATTCGCAAACTGAAGTTCCACACGAATCTGACCGGATTTTATAGAGTGGAAATGTCCCTCGTCGCTGCCTTGGTCTGGAGTGAAATCAAAAGCCCACAAAGCATAGCCTCCTGCATAATCGTCGTACGAAATCCCGTGACTGGTGTTGGTCCCTAACTGTCCGGTGGTTTCGTACAGGGACAAGTACGATCTCAAATAATTCCTGTCACCAAACTTAGGCTCAAAGGGTCGGGTACACAGTGTCTTGCCATCGCGACTGACTCCGATTTTGGATACCTTGTAATGTTGAAAATGGAAAGGGTTTTCGTTGTGAAGTCCATTGAAGACTGAATTCTTGACGATACCAATGCTCAAACGCTTGGGAAATTGTCCTTGAAAGAGATGATCTTCGATCATGGATCGCTATCCAGCAGGAATATTGAACGTTTTCACTTCTTCACGACGGATCGGATACTTGGCGGTCGTTCTGCTCAAAGTGTGACTGATATCATTTCCCACTTTAGGTAACACTCCCACACGACGCACGTAGAGCCTGGCTTCTTGAATGATAGTTTTGTATTCGTCAGCATTAGCCATCAAATGGAAAGCAGCAGTGCTACGATTCAACCTCAGGCGGATATCCACGCCGTTCAGTAAATACTTTTCTTGCAGCCACATGTCTAAAAGCAAACGATTCATCAGTTCTAAACTTCGCCCTTGCAGAATTTTCTTACGACGATCATTAAATGCCACATTGTGAGGATCGTCATCTGCTGTCAGGGCTGTGTCGTTAAACGTGTTCTCACCCGCTGTGTCACGTTTCCATACCACGCAAGCATCCAGATGAGTATTCTTGGCTCCCTTTCCGTACGTCAAGAGATTTTTTAGGTAGGCACGATAAGGGCATATATCCATGCTGCTGCTGACCAGTTTGTTATTCACGTAAAAAGTCCACTTCGCTGAACAAGGAATGCATGAAATTGTTAACAGGAGCTACTCTAGCAGTGTCTGCGGGATTGGAGTTGTCCGTTTTGATCACTTTGACTTTCAAGTACAGGTAACTGCTATTCGATGTAATCTTCGGGCTGACCTTTGATATCAAACTCGATGGGAGCAGAATCCGTCAAAGAAGAGACGGGGCGAAATTCGACCCATTTGGGATTATTGCATGATCATCATGGTGGGTGGCATGGCAAACAGATCCAGTTCCGACTTGGAACTAGCGCAAGATTCTCGGTGCATCATTTTTCTGTTTCTCAATAATTTAATAATCGAAAACGTCTAAGTCTAGAACGGTTCTTCTTTTCTTTGTCTTTCTAGCTTTAGAAGTGTAAAGTCTGGTAAAAGGGTATTTTCTTCTTCGTCTCTTTCTGCCTTGTCCTTGCTGTCTCGTCAGGGAAGATGGAATGCCTGACTCAGTAGGGTTCAGGGCATTTATAGGAGTTTCTCGTCGACCCAAAAGGTCTTTGCCCGTTTGCAACAAGACATTTTTGCCTGCTCTCAAGAAAGCTTCTTTTGGGTTTTGTCTGTCGATGATGACATTTTGGAGAAAATCTGTGCCGTGTGTCAATGCCGCATCTTTCAAGGCGTGCAATCCGCTTGTCACCATCGATTTCAACACCGGAGCCATCGAACGAAAAGCCGATTTTAACATATCTCCTAAACCGTGTCCTCGCTGTCGAGCAACCCCTCGGTACACTGGATACATGACTTACGAGTCGTGAGAGAACCGTTTTCGAAAATGGAGTTTCACCGTGACTTTCCCTTTGGTAAATGGAATATTTTGTCCCAGATCTCCTTTTATAGCAATGTTGACCGTGTCCAAATACGACTTGCTGACAGGCAAATAGTGAGCATGTACAAATTCGCGGTGTAGGTGATAAGTGTTTCCACCTTCCTCGTCAGTGACCGTTTCAGAATCCACTTTGAAAGGAATGACACGCAGTAACCCGTACGGAGGTGTGTCCCACCACATTGTACTCCACCACATCGGAGTACACAAACATCAAATTCAGTCCTTGGTTCAGTTTTACCGGGAAACGAAATAACTTGGTAAAGGAATCGTTGTCGGAAATGACTGCTAATTCGTTTTTCTTCATCATGGCCATCTTCATGTCCATGTCCCCACCCAACATGTCAAATAATTCAGGACAAAATAAAATAGACATGATTTTACCCACGTCAAATTTTATCAGGAAGCGACAAGCTGCTTTGTGCTACTCCATGGTGACACTTTTTCTGACACTTTACAAAGCTTTAAGAAACACGACATTAAATCTGGAGGCAATGGTGCTCACTAAATGTTGACCACTAAAATAATAGCCTAGAGGAACGAACAAGTAATAGGACCACTTTTGAGTTTCTGAGTTATATATTTTGTTATCATATTTGACATGGGTATTCAAGTACCTTTGCAAATGTTCGTCATGAACTTCCACTGAAAAATAATTTTGATTGGGAAGGACATTGAGGACTTGGGTCGGGTGAATGATTTCTACCAAAGCCACTTCCCAATGGGTTTCGTGATCTAATTGGATGGTCTGAGGTAATTTGACCGTGTAACAGCACAAATTGTTCTTGGGAAACACCTCAATGGAACTGTCACTGGGTAAGGTTAAGTAAAATTGGTTGTTAGTGTAACTCATAATTCCAGAGTTCTGTGGCTGTCCGAGGTGTTACTGGAAGTCAGAGGAGTGTCTCCGCTCAGAATGGGGTTGTTGTTATTGGAGTGGTGACTGCCACTGACACTGGACACAAGGTTCCCGTTGTTCCCGTTCGAGGTGAATTTCAGGGAGGGATTGGGAAGCAGGTAACCGATGCAACTGCTCAATAAAATGGTCCACAATTGTTTGTCTCCATGTTGCAAACTCAAATTGGCAATGGCTGCACCTATGACACAATACACCACGAAGATTTGGCAGAAAAAAAAAGATTTGCGTTTTAGGCACACGTTCTCAACACCACACCCACATGGGTTGTTTCTGTAATTCTTGCAGAAAAGAACTGGGTGAAGGAGTGGTCGCAGTAGCTGAGTCTATGTGAAAGGGCATGATGGTCACTTCTTTTTATAGTCGATGACTTGCGAAGCGTCGATCCAAGAATCAAAACTGGGCGGATATCCTTTCCATCGTACTTTGACTTCTTTGCCACGTCGTTTGCCCACTTTACGGGTTCTGACTTCGAGAATACTTTCGATGTCGTACATGTCGTCTTCGTTTTTGGTGACACGTTGTAACTCGGGCAAGTAGAACGTTCCTTTTAACACTTCTCCGTTCATGTCTTCCAATGTATAGACGGCAGGATGACGGCCATGCACTCGTTCAGTGACACGAAACAATTCGGTAGTCCAGTTAGGTAAGTAACCTTTGTCGAAAGTGCGTTTGGTTTTGCCAATGCGCACTCAGTCTCATACGGCCAAAACTCCACTTTTCTTGGGGACAGTCCTCGTCGAGGACGTACCAAAAAGACGATCAGACACCAGTACTTCGTTGTCGTGAGTCACGACTTGTGGGGCACGTCCAATGCTTCGATGGTAAGATTAGTTGTACGCTTGCACCAGGTGCAGTAAGATGTCGATGTATTTCAGAGTGTGGTGATGCGTAAAATATTTCCACATGCGTTCTTTCAAAGTGCATTGAAAATGTTCTACGATGCTAGTTTTGGTTTCAGGATTCTCGGTGGTTAAAAATGAATGTCACGTTTCTTTAATTCTTTTTGGTAAGCTTGGTTCAGAAATTCGGTGCCTTTGTCCGTTTGCCATCGAGGAGGGTGACGACCACGTTGTTTCAGCACCCGTTGCAGGGCTCGCACTAACTCGTGGCTTGATTTGGAAGTCAATGGTACGACCCAGGCGAATTTGGAAAAGACGTCGATGACACAAAACAAATATTTGTAGCCGCGATTGTAGCTAGCCAAATGAGAGACATCGGCTAAATCGGCTTGCCATTGTTGATCGATGCCTTCCACTTGGGTGCGACTTCTGGAAAACTTGCGTCGAATGGGTTTATGTAAAGTGTAGGTAGATTGTTCTTGTAACCATCGTTGCACTTGAGCTAAACGGAGACTTTTCAGTCGAGTTTTGGCAGCACAATACAATTTTTTAACTCCTCCGTAACATGCAGAATGGGATGGATCTTAGAAAATGCTGGCTAACACTTCCATTTTGTTTGTTAATAAGGTACCCCCTCTTGGAGGATGCTACTCTTTTTCTCGTGGGGTATTTTCTTGGTTTGTAATGCTTTACGTGTGCGACCAGCGATAGGTGTCGAAGAGGAGGATGTCTGAACAGGGGATATCGGTTCTTGTTTCACTTCTGTCTTCACCTTCTTTGTCTCTTCTGATGAAGAAGGGGTGGTCATCATCTTTTTATCCATCCAATTCTGGAGGTAGGTGGTGTTGTTAACCTGCGTACTTTTACTGGTGGATTTTGAAACCCTTCTTCTTCTTCTCCTTTTTCTGTCTTGGTCACTGGTAGTGGTGGTGGTAGTGGTGATGGTGCTGCACTTTTCATCAAGGTCTTAAAATCATTCAGAGTGGGAAGAGCTGTTTTGTCTAAATCTTTTTGGTGAAAGAGTTGCAGTCGTTGCAAGAGTTGACCGTACTTTTGCGATTTTTCTGTTTCGGACAAATCTTGGCGATCCATCAAGGAGTGCAATTCGTGTTGCAACTGGGACATCTCGCTCAAATTGGGATTGGGAGGTAAATGCGGGGTCCGTTGTTCTTGCCAACGATGGTATTCCATCCATCGTTTGTAAGGCACTAAAGCTAGTTTTCGTCCTTCCATTGAATGTCAAGGGTTACCTCTGAGATCTTGGGACTTCAGAGGTCCATTTTATCTTGCTCCCACGAGTCCTCCCAACTTGGTTCCCAAGACTCCTTTCAGCAATGGCATTAACAAGAGGGGTAAAATTCCTCCACGTTGGACCAACATCTTCTTCTTTTGACGAAGGGAGATTTTCTTTTGAACCATTTCACGAAGAACGTGACGATGTTTGCCTAAGCATTGTTTCTGGTGTTTGGACAAAGGGATCATGCCTTTCAAAACGTTCAAACAACATTCGCACACGGTATCGATGACCTCTTTGGAGGCTGTTTGAATGAGTCTTTTTCGTAAGGGTGGAGAAGCTTTGGACAGGACAGATAACATGTCTCCATGTTTGACTAAACGAGGAGGCAGTCCTTTCCTTTTCTTTCCTTGGGGTTTAGAAGAGGGACATTTTCTAGAGGGTGACATCTTTGAGTCTTCAGGAGCACCAAAACACTGATACCCTACTTTGTCGCATACGTTTTTTATACTGGAACGCGTCGCCACTGATTGTCTTTACGTCGTATTAACTTGAGGACAGGCATGACACGTCGTGCAGGGGTACGCAACGGACTAAATCGAGCCAGTTCTTCCTTGGACAAATCCAGTAAACTCTGTAACATGCCCGATCTCTCTTGGACTTTGATTTTGGGAGAAGGTACTTTGTAATCAGCGGCCACTGCCTCTAAAGAGGAGGGTTCTGCCACTGGAGAAGTTCTTGGTCTCATTAACGGGGAAGTTCTTGGTGTTATCAACGTCTCCAAGTACTTCTCAGTTGTTGGTGACATCAACGGAGAAGTGAATGAACCTGAGGCTACCGGAGATGCAGTCACCGTCCTTGCAGGTCGTGGTTTGCGAGTGTAAGGTTGCGTTCTGGCCGAAGTACGCTTATCTTTTCCTATGGACTTTTTCTCTGTTTCTTTTTCTGGGGGCTTTCTTTTTCCGGGGTGGTGACCGGAACGATGAGGGTCCCGCCACTGGAGAAGTTCTTGGAGACACGGGTCTCCTTGGGGACCTGGTCTTGACACCGTGGCTCTTTTTCTTGTTGGAGCTTCGTTTGGCTTTTTTCTTGGGGAGAACTTTGGGAGCATTAGGATCCCATCTTACGAGAGAGCGAATGATGACATCTCCTAGAGTACCGCTCCCTCCAGGTTTCAAAATGATTTGTTTTTTGGTTTGGGTGTCGATGCGGGGATCGGCCAGTTGGGTCAAAGCGACTTTGTTTCGTTCAAAAAAGCGTTTGGCTTGATGAGGAATCTGAATGATCCCTAGTAGTAATTGACGTGCTGTAACCGTGGACCATCGTAAGACTTCTTTGAGACTGGCTTCTAAGACACGAGCCCGTATTTGTGGATTTTTTTCGCGACTTATGCCATACAAGGCACGAATCAATTTGACGGGAAGATGCGACTGAAGGGACGTCATGTTGAGACTGTGTGAGACAGACGAAAAGTGTATAAGGTTTTTATAGATTTTTTGGGGTTAAGTCGAGGACGGAGACGTGTACAGGACAGGCCCTCCGACTTGGCAGTAGTGGTGAAACAATTGGGTACGAAATCGCAAATCATCAAGGGTAGTAGGTTTCCAGTCGACGAGTAAATATGCGTGTGGAGTTTGAGTGGCATCGTCGTACGCCTGAGTGAGCCAAGGTGTTCCTAACTATTTGGCTAAGACTTGTACTTGCGATTTATCTCGAGGGCTTTTAAACAAGACCACGTAATGAGCATTGAGACTGATGGTGCGATGGCCTTTACTTTGTTGAAACAAATTTTGAGTGATGTGAACGACACTGGCATTACGATGATGCCCTTTGCGTGTAAACCAAAGTTTAATTTCTTATTCGTCTTCTCCTAACATGTTGTCGAAAATGACCAAATGGGTTTGACGGGAGTCAGACACGATTCCATCGTCTTCTTTAGGAATGCCTTCCACAAACACGATGGAATCGCCTTGACTTTCTCGCAAGAGGCTGTACGCCGATTGCCACACTTTGTATCACCAAATGATGTGTTGAGGTGGACGATCGATCAAATGATGTTTATGTTCGATCAAACGTTTGACAAATTCGGTTTTGCCTGAAACGCTAGGTCCAGCAATGAGCATGTTAAAGGGATGGCGAAGATACAAAGCCTCCCAAATGGCACGAACTAAGTGTTCGCTGATGACTTTGACAGTGGAGAAAGAGGGAGCAGAGACAGCAGAGGTTGCCATAGGAATGTCACTTGTGACACGAAAACAGACAAGACAAGAGTTTTTATACTTTTTCAGGACACGTTTATTGAATGTTTTAAAAATGAACACGAAAGACTAAAATACATAAAAGCCAAAGGCTTTAGTAAAACGATAAAAGGCACATGAAAACGATCAATAGAAACAAGTTTCTGTACAACATGTTTTGGGTAATGTTCTGACAAGTTCAACAGGGGGTAAGGTCATACATGTGTCCTCGCGAAAGGGTCTTTCAGGAATGTCCACGACAGTTCTGTCCTGAGTGACGAGTTCTTCTTCTGGTACTGTCACTAACACAGGTTGAAAAGTGACTTTTTTCTTTGGACGTTGAAAGGAAGGATCACAACTCTCGAGCATACTGGGCCACTTCTTGGGTCCAAGCCTCAAAACCCCATTTTTTCCAGGCACGTACATCTGTCCAATGGCGGTGTAAGTCACAAGCTACACACACATCGTCATACACGTTTTCGGTAGCTAAAAGTTGACGAATCTTTTTTTTTCCTGCAGAGGTCGAGAAGTATCCAGATGAAAACGCAAGGCTTTGAGCAAAATAAGTATTTCGTGACCATTTAAGGCCATTTGGGTGGTAAGTACTGTTCGTAAAGGGTCCACAAGGAATCGGCTGGTAAATGAAATCCCAGAAAACAAGTCACTAAGACACACACCACTTGTCGACCCAAATTGAACGGAAACAGTTGTTGTAATAATTGATAGTAATGATCCACGGTTTGAATATTGTCATTGAGTTCCTTACACGGAATCTGTTCAATCACATGTGATAAAAACCTTGGCATGGCAGCCTGTTTTTATATTCTCTTTTTTTCAGAAGCAATACACATACTTTCTAGTCAGAGATCTTCGTTCTCCAGTAGGAAATTTAAATGCTCCAAACTGTAACCTACACTTCAGAGTTCGATTAGATTTTCCTCTTCCACTAAGTAGATTCCACGTAAAATATGTTGGTAATCCTTCAACTCTTCTTCCTCAATTCGTTGCTCTAGGTGAATCTCGAAGTAACCAAAATCACGAACATGTCGATCATTGGCGACCTCAAATTGTTGGACAAGGTCTGACCACTGAAATAATTTCTGACGAATCAGTTCTCTTATAGCATTCAGGTACCAGTGGATCAAACACCGGTGACGTAACGGATGCAATTGTTCTTTACGTTTGACTTGTATTTTGACCAGTTCTCGGTAGATGCGTTCTCTCAATTCCACAGGCAAAGCACCAATGTTCTCTTGTAAAGTATCCATAAACAGGTCATACTAAAAAGCTTTTTATTGTCGTAGACAATAAGTGTACTGCCTGGTCAGAGATGGTTTCACTCCAGTAGCAAATCTAAATGGTTTAGTCACTAACTTCCACTTTACAGTTCGTTTAGAGTTACCTCTTTCACTAAGGTGACATTCTGTAAAAGATGTTGGTATTCCTTTAACTCTTCTTCCTCTGAAATTTGTTGCAGTAAGTCTACCTGGTACCAAATAGAATCATCAAGAATAAACAAATTCTTTGAACCAAAAGGTAGTTGATCAGGGTCTGTCCAATGAAACACTTTCAAATGAATCAGTCCTTTTATAGCATTCAGATACCAGTGATTTAAAAATCGGTGACGTAACGGATGCAATTGTTCTTTACGTTTCACTTGCATTTTTACCTGCTCTCGGTAAATGCGTTCTCTCAACTGCACAGGCAAGCCACGAATTTTCTCTTGTAAAGTATCCATGAATAGGTAAGTCTGTACAATTGAATTTACAATCTTCTCATAGATCAAAAGTAATCCACATAGTAAGTAATTTCTGGCCACTGCCATTCAGGGTAACGTCCAAGTATGTCACTGAAATCTTTTTATGCAAACGGTCTAAAGCGGTATAATAGGATGAATGCACCCTTGATCCAGAAAAATCTAACACATTGGTTGACTTTTTTCACTTTCCTGTTGTGAATTTTTCGGCACAAAAGTTCTACAGTTACCCAATGAGATTTCACTCTGGCAAGTCCCTGCCAAACTTCCTTGCAAATCTTCTCTTGCAGTTGTTTAGGTAATGATTCAATATCATTTTTTAAATGAAGTTTAAATACTGGTCTCGGTGATGTCCAACATTTGACTCCTAGCCAATCTGGTTTCTTCAACGACATGGTAAGGTACTTCAATGTCTCGATCCCACTAAGGGTAAGTAATAACAATTCGGTGACCATCGAGCATGTTCTAGGTAGGCCGAATCTTGCGGTTCCCAGTGGTGAAGTGACACACCGCAACTGAAGCACTTGACTTTATCCCCTTCACCCAAGTAAAAAAATTCGGCTCTGGCTAATTCTTCGGGGGTCGGTCCTCCCAGATACTTAGGCCATTTTCCTTTGAACGATTAAGACGATTTTCAAAGTCGCAGTATTCAGACAAACGCACAGGGAACAAATATTCGTCTTTCACAGGTTCGTTTCGATGAGGGCAGGGTGACATCGACAGGAGTTTGCTCAGGGCTGGATGACATCCGTAGGGTGGTAGACGTGAAGGTTGACATCTACATTGACCATGAAACCCAATGAAGTGTCCAGGAGGACGAGTGGCATCGCTTTCGCATCCATCAGGTTTGACACGCACAACATCACTTTCCATGATAGGTGTATTGAGAACAAAGTTCCCATGATGCTTTACGGCATCGCTAAGGTCACAACGTACAGCATCGCTTACATCGCAAGGCTCACAATCGCACTCGTCTGCAAACTCCGTTACGCAATTACAATGGTAACAGCATGGAAACTTGCAGTTTCCTTCCGGACATTTTCCGTCGCAATGCATGGGTCTTATCCATCCAATATTAGTCACACTAGGGGAAGGTAAAACTTTTTTACAATCCCCAAACTTAAATTGTGCCTGTCTGAACTTGTTTTGTGTTTCTCTGAAAGTATTCATCTTGTACGCTTGGTCTTGGTAGTCACAATGAACTATCGATCTTGCCTATGGTTAATTTTTATACTAGTCGCAATGAAGTCTCAAGCTTGTACATCGTTCCTTTTTTATGTCTTGTTTTGGAAGGTACCGTCTCTAAGGCGCCGTCATAATTGTACCGTAGTGTAATGGGCGGAAAGACCATAGAAAGGTAAGGACAGTGCGGAGACCAGTCATCGTGTCGAGACCAGAATAGCTGAATCTTTATAGATACATATATCCATTCGTAACTTCAAGCCACAACTGAAATACTGTACTGCGTATCCCAATCCAGTCTCAGGTCCCAATTAGACAAATCCTGTTCTAGCTAAAACATTACAAGTAGGTAATCCTTCCCTATCCATGGGCCATTCTTGAAACGTTTCTAATTGACGGGCACAATCACAATAGTCAGGCAAGAAGACCGGAAAATGATAGGGTTTGAACTTGGAGTTCTCATTGGATTTCTCACTCGATTCTTGCTGTGGCGAAGTCATTCTTCTGGTGAGTGGCTATCCTCTTACAACCAATATTTTATACCAACATCTACATACGGCAAAGTGAAGTGATTGGGAAGTCGCACACACTTCTGGTACACGATATGATAAACTTTTTCCAAGGGTCGACTGACAATGTGGTGAGTCGGTAAACGTACAGTGTTGTTTGGTTGGTAGGTGGTCACTTTAAAGTTGTCATCTTTTCTAGACTGCAAGTCTTGTTTCAATACCCCAAAATTTACCACTCGACTGGTGCGATAATTCAGTCAATCCTTTCACTTTACACGCCGTGTGCACTTCTCCTTGTTTGTCCCGGTATTCGTAGCCGTAATTTTTAGGACCACCACTCGCGAACCTTAAAATTTTCTCGTCGGGGTGCTCGTCCGTCCAGGCTCCTAAACGGTCTCCTTCGATGCTAGGGTGACGTTCACCCGTGCGCTCTATGTAGATGCAACTGTCCGTGTCAAAGTACAGGACATGTTCCCCGAACAGTTCTAAAGCTTCGTACAGTTTTAAGCGAGCAGGAGCTGTCACGTAAGCCGCAATGATGACATTTCCAAATTCGTCGCCTTCTACAAAGTTCAGATCTTCTTCGTAATTCACTAAGATCAAATCCTCGCGAACGACGTCCACGTGTTTCATGTATTTGGTTTTGTCGTGAATCATCTGAAAGTAGCGGGAAGGTTCTGTCAAATACTCCGTCTTGGGTAAACATGGTCGTTGTGCCATTTTACCCCACAAGCAATTTAACATAAATTTGGCAAAGGATCGCCTGCCTTCATTTTCTCGATGTGATTTAAAGTAATGCCTTCTTGTGCCCAGTATCTCTATTTGAATGTATTTTGGTCTTCGGGAGTGTGACACCAGGAAGGATAGCCACTGGCTTCTTGTTTCAGTTTCAAAAAAGCATCCACGTAGTCGGCAAAAGTGCCTTTCTGACTTGGGTCACGCTTTTGGTATTGTTGTATCTTGGAAAAGTGACACATTTCGTACACTTCTAACAGTTGGTATCCCATGTCCAGAGCTTTGAACAATTTTACGCTGAACCACGTCCCCATGAAGGCACGTTCTTCCTGGGTGTGCAGACAAGGCTGGTCTTGGTTGCACGTTTCGGCACAAGTACGGCACAAAAGAAACGTCAGTTTGTCTTGACAACGGTGAGGTAACACGGGATGGTACAAGTCCGTGGGAGGCAAAACTTTGCACTTGATCAAACCTTCGTATTGTCGAATGTGGTCCAGGTCGATGTGTTCCGTCAACAATTGCGGGTGCCCTGCAGGAAAGGGACAATATTTGCACACGTAGGGATACAGCGAACACACGTCCAAGTATTTGATTTCTTCTCCTTTCTCTTTGTCGGCTTGGTACAGCAAACAGGTGGCATTGGTTCTTCCTCTGTACAAACTAACCCTCGGATTCAGGGGGTCCATGAACTGGTAAATTTCCACGATGCGTTTAAACTCGGGATCGATTTTCAAACAACGATCGTATTCTTGTTCCCACATTTCCACCACTTGGTATCCTTGCTGTTCTAACTTTAGGCGTCGCTGACAAGTGGTCTGGTACAAGTTTTCCATGGTTCGTTGTGCCACGGTCACGGTAACAGACGGGACATCCGTGAAATAAGCAACCGTTAAACTCGTACAAGATCTTCGGGTTTTCTAAGTCCCAACCATCGACCCAATACGTTCCGATGGTCTTTTCGCCCCCTCCGTTGCGGGCATGCTGGATCCTTTTGTCTTCCTTGTCGCACAAATAATGTAACCAGCGCAGGGCTTTGACCGAGTATTGACGTTTGACATAGTTGGTCGTTTGAGGACTGATGACATCCACGGTGTTTTCAGGCATGAATCGTTGTCGGTACACAAAGGAACATGCTTTGGCAATGGTGCAAGCTTCTTTCAAAGGATCGACCCCTCCGTGTTACATGAACAGTTCTCGAAATTTTCCACATCAACGTCGTAAAATGTCCACGTCGGAACGACAATACTTTAATATTTCTTCCTGAAAGTCGAAAGGGTCGGAGGCATGGGCCTGGTACCAAGCGTAGAAAGCTTCTCGTTGTTCGGTACGCATGTTGTCGGGATCGTAATAGTGAGCCTCAGGCAAATGGGGTAGAACGGCATGTTGATTGACTTCGGTATTGAAAAAGTGTGGAAAGTACCCTTTAGCCATTTCTTTCATTCCAAACGTTTTAGGCATTCGAGTCAAAGGCATGGCCAAATAGCTTATCGAATCTTTAAACTGTACTTGTCCCACTTGCATGAAAATGAGTTTGGCTTCGTTCAAAGTGACTTTAGGACGCTCGGTACCATCTTCCGTATAGTATCTGAGAAGAAACTGTCCATCGTATCCGGAGAAATTGTGAGCCATCATCGTGGCATGACGATAACAATATCGGTAACGTTCGATGTCCTCTTGGCTCCATGTCTTGTCGATGGGGTCTAAGACCAATTGAGCGAAATCGGCCAGCGTGCTCGGTCCCCGAAAGATTTTTTCACGTCCTCCAGGAATCTTGCTGCAGTGAGGGCAATGACTGAAGATAGGTTTTTGAATGCACTTCTCGCACGCTCGATGAGCCACGCAGAAATTAGGAATGTGAATGCCGGTCTCTTGCATGCATTCGAAATCGAAAAAGATGAAATTGCCTTCCTTCTTCTTGTGACCATCCTCTTTGTCTTGTTGGGGTTGGTATTTTTGCATGTAGTATTGATGTCCCAAGTCCACAATTCTGTGACAAATGTGACATTTTTTCTTTCCTGAACATACGTGTGCCTTGGCATTATTGGTAAGTATGCCTTGTCCACACGTGGGGCACAATCTCAAGAGTTGACAAGCACATTTCTGCTGTGAACCGTGTGTCTTGAGATGTTGTTGGTAACAGGCAGGGCTGACAAACGTGCGCAGACAAGCAGGAAATGCACTCACTCGTTCTTGTCCTTTTTCCAGACAGGGTTGAGAGGCCAAACATCCTGAGCATTTCGATCCACAATGTTTGTGTTGCTCTCGATTGTTATAGCCATAGTCACATTTCTCACAGTAAAAAACATATCCCAGGAATCCGGTGATACTGGTAATGGTATCGAAATGTCCATCGTGATGATAGAGATGAAAGTATTTTCCATCTTTAAAGTCTTGGCCTCGAAACAACATAGGTCCGAAAACTTCTTGAGGGTGCACTTTCAAGGTGTAGCTTGGAGCTAAGACATCTTGCAATTTTTGCAATTCTGGAATGCCACAGGGTAATTCTTTTGACAGACCAGCTTGTTGTAACAGGAGTTCTGCCTCATTTCGTTGTTTGGCTCGGTCAGATTATTGAATAGTTTTCCAGGTTCTTTTCCATTCTGCCGTGTCGTTCTTATTGGCATAGGTTCGTCCCACCACGATAGCCCTGGCTAGACACATCTGGTCATGAGAGTTGTGAATTTGAACGAGGCTACGCTTAATGCGCTAAAGGCTGTTCGTCAATAACACCTTTTTGAGTTGTCCAGTCCCTTGAGGAGGAAAGACGTGGGTCATGTCCAGTGTGGCATTTCCATCGGTGATGTAAAACTTGTCATTGGATTGATGCACGTGTTTAATCTTGTCCATGACTTTGGAAGGGGTCAATTCTGCAGGGCTACTAAACTCAATCCGAACAGGGGTTTTCAAGCCGTCGTGTTGTATGGAAAGTCTCAAGCGATCGTATTCTTTGGGTTGACATTGTCGCTTGAGTGTGGTGAGCAAAGAATCCCACATCTCGGTGATGAACCCTTCTGCTTTCTCCAAGGGTACGTCGGACTTGAAATCTTTAAACTTCACCGTGTATTTGTAAGCTGTGGTTCTAAATTTTCTAGAGGTGCGCTTTTCCGTCTCTCGAATGTGATAGTACTTTTCAGGGTTGATTAAGGGTGGTGAACTTGGACTAGGTGCAGATTCTCTGGGTTTGGATTCTAGTTCACTCATGTCCTCTTCAAAAACACTGGCATGAATTTGTCCCAAGACTTCAGCAATGGTACGAGGCGATAGATGACGTTTCTGTCTCTTACGTTCTTCTTCTCCTTTCTTCTCGATTGAATTGGATCGTTTCATCTTGACTGCAAAAAGTCAAATGACTAAAGTTTAAACACCATGGGTTACTTTATATACATGACAGACAGGCGTATATAAAGTGTGTGTGTGTCTTGTCCTTCCACTATTCGTTTCACTCTCAAACCGAGCAGAACAATGGACGAGACTACACAAATCGAACTTTTCATCAGAGCTTTGCGAAGGGTCATCAGACAATTTTCTTCAGACCAGCCGACGGACTACTCACCCTACTTTCACGATAAAAGTCAAGATACTTGCTATATCTGTCAGAAGAAAGGGCATTGGTCTTCAGAGTGTCCAGACCGTCAAAAAAAAAAAAGAAAAAAAAAAAACAAGGGTTAAAAGAGACAAATGTCAAGATACCTGTTTTCATTGTCAAGAAAAAGGACATTGGTCTCCAGATTGCCCTAAGAAACAACAGAACCAAGAAGAAGAAGAGGGGAGTCATGGAGAGGTAGAAGAGGAAGAAAGCAGACAGGTGAAGAAACAGAAACAGGAGAAAAAAGAAGGGAAGAAAGTGACAATGAAGAGGAGGAAAAGCTGTGAAAGTGAAGAGATTTTAAAAAAAGAGAGAGAGTGAAGACAGGAAAAAGAAGCCTATGAACTTTTTGAAGTGCTATTTGGTGTTGTGAATTGAATTTAAAATTTGTACCAGAATAAACAGTCTATAAAACGTAAGTGTCTGTTGGTTTTGATTTTTAGAATAAAAATCTACACTCATGCACTCAATTATTCACACGTACTATAGGGGTAAAAAATAGGGATTTGTGAGTTTTAATTGATGTTGGCCATTGAAATACTATCTCTTTTCGAGAGACATGGGTGGCCCTGAAAAGGGCCTTTGGGTCTTGGTGGGTTTTAAACAACAAACTTAGGAAGCAATCAACTATAACTGTCTTAAGCCTTTGCCACGGCCAAGGCCTACTTCTGGACTGCGTACTGTCGATGATGATGATTTGGTAGAAAATTATTAAGGGTGGTATGGTAGGTGTTGTCACAGGGTTGGATTGTTTATCTCTGAAAAGTCTTTTTCTCTTCGGTCGTAAAAAAGAAGTCTGATACATTTGTTTCAGACTTCATAACTCCGCTAAACTGTCTAATAGTACCGTAACGGTTTGACTTTCACCTTTTTGTTTCTTGGCTGCTTCTTCTTGTTGTTTCTTTCTTACCTCTTATTATTGATGTTGTAGGAGAAAAGCTTGTTCCGCTTCCTTTTGCTGTTGTATACATTTCTCCAATTCTTCTTTCTGTCTCTGTTTAAAATTTTCCACGTGTGGTAAAGAAGGAGAAGGTGACGAAGATACTGGTTGAGGAACAAATCCTTGCGAAAGAAAATCCACAAAATCCCAATTCACCTCTTCTGGAAGTAAGTCCGGGTTCACTTGGGTAGTCTCCACGGTCGGTGCACCCCAATTCATTGTCTTCTGAGTTTTCGTCATGTTTATGCTCACTGTGTCGCATGCATTGACTTCGCACAAACGCTAGTGTCTCTATATAGGGAATGTGACGTCACGGACTGCTCTTTTCCGATTGGACGAATGGTGACTGAATTTTGTAACGCGTGTTTGGATTGGTCAATCAACTCACTCAATTTCGATCCTCCCTCTTCTTATAAATACTCGCAGTTCGCTGCATATCTTCACCTGTTCTCGTCACCAAGATGTGGACCGACGTGGAATCCTCTACTCTTGTGTCTTCAATGATGTTTCGAACGGACTTACCCATGTACGTCCGATCTACGTGGACTATTGTCAAGATAACGGATACCTGTGTGTGGAAAAGAAGAATCTCCGTAGAAAGACAAAGTTGTTTAAAGAG
This sequence comes from Sinohyriopsis cumingii, assembly GCA_028554795.2. NCBI lineage: Eukaryota > Metazoa > Mollusca > Bivalvia > Unionida > Unionidae > Sinohyriopsis > Sinohyriopsis cumingii. Next base: position 95,370,408 of record CM068838.1, read on the forward strand.
AGTGATGATCTACGGTCCAGAATTAAGACAGAGTTTAAGGGCAAGAAGGAGACCTAAGCGGTGCCCTCTATGTTAACAGTATGGTATGTTAAAATAAAGTCAAAGGCCCTTTTCAGGGCGACTCCAATACCTCGAAAAGACATTCACTTTCATGCCTACATTTCTTTTTTTTTTCCTTCTTTTTTTAAAATGTCTATTGTCTGTGTTCAATTTCCCTTGATACAGGCCCAAAATATATTCCCATGTTAAATTTCCCTTGACACTATAAGGCATCAAAAATTTTCCATGTTAAATTTCCCTTGACGCTATAAGGCATATACCCCTTTTTAACAGTAAAATGCCCTTGACGCTACATAGCCCCACTACACTACTGATGTTTGAAAACTTCTTCCTTCGAGGGCTTATGACAGCTAGAATCTTCTCAGGCATGAATCGTCGGCGGTACGCTAAGGAACACGATTTAACAATGGTGCAGAATTATTTCAAAGGATCGATCCCTCCGTGTTCCATGAACAGTCCTCGAAATTTTCCACAGCAACGTCGTAAAATGTCGTAACGACAATACGTTAACAGTTCTTCCTTAAAGTCGAATGGGTCCGAGGCGTGAGTGTGGTACCAAGCGTATAAAGCTGCCCCTTATCCGGTGCGCATGTTGTCGAGGTCGAAGTAGTGGGCCTCTGGTAAATGGGATAAAACGGCGTGTTGATTGGCTTCGGTATTGAAAAAGTGCGGAAAAAATAACCTTTGACCATTTCTGCCATTCCAAACATTTTAAGCATTTGGTTCAAAGGCATGGCCAAGTAAGTCATCGAATCCTTAACTGCACTTGTCCCACTTGCATGGAATCTGAGAAGAAACTGTCCATTGTATAAATTGTGAGCCATCACCTTGGCATTGCGATGTGAATCTCCGTAATGTTCGAGGTCATCTTGGCTCCACGTCTCGTCGATGGGGTCTAAGATCCATTTGGCGAAATGGGCTAGCGTGTTCAGTCCCCGAAAGATTTTTTCACGTCCTCAAGGAATCTTGCTGCATTGAGGGCAATTACTAAAGATAAGCTCTTTTTATGCACTTATCGCATGATCGATTATCCACGCAGAAGTTAGGAATGTGAATACCTGTCTCTTGCATGCATTTGAAATCGAAAAACATGAAACTGCCTTTTTTCGGGTCATCTGGAATGGTACTTTTGAAAGTCCTGATTTGGTGACAAACATGGCATCGCTTCTTTCCTCGACATACGTGGGCACAATTGTAGCAGTTGCCAAGCACTTTTCCGCTGTCAATCTTGCATCTTCAATCGTTGTTGGTATCAGGTTCGACTGACAAAAATGCTCTGACATGCAAGGCTACGCACTTGCCTTTCGTCAAGACAGAGTTTAGATGGCAAACACCCCTCACATTTCAAGTTACAATGCTTGTGTTGCTCTCGATTGTTATAGCTATCGTCACATTCCTCGCGGTGATAACCGTATCCTAGTGATATTGGTAATGACATCGAAATGTTTATAGTCATGATATACGTGAATATATTTTCCGTCTTTGAAATATTTGCCTCGAAACACCAGGTCCACAGACTTCTTGAGGGTGTACTGTCAAGGTGAACCGTGGCGCAAAGACGTCTTGCAATTTTTGCATTTCAAGAATGCCACAGGGTGTGTCTTTAGATACTCACGCTTGCTGTAAAAGTAGTTCTGCTTCTCTTCATTATTTGCTTAGGTCCTATTGTCGAATAGTTTTCCATGCTCTTTTCCATTATACCGTGACGTTCTTGTTGGCATATGTTCGTCACACAACGATGGTCTTGGCTAAACACATCTGGTTATTAATTCGGACGAAGCTCTTTTTGGTGCTGCGAAGGTACTTGCTATATCTGTCAGACGAAAGTGCATTGGTCTTCAGTGTCCACGACATTAAAAAAGCAGGACAAGCGAGAAAAGAGGCAAAAGTCAATATATCTTTCATTAGTGTCAATGGAACGGACACTGGCCTCCATACTTTCCTAAGAAACATAAACAGGAGGAAGATAGGGTTCAGAACAAGAAGAAGAGATACCCTCTTAAAAGGAAGAACCTAGTTAAGTCAAGAGAGAAAAGCAAAGAAGACGAGAAGAAAGTGAGGAAGAAGAGGAAAACCTTGTGACAGTGAAACAAAATTTCAAAATAGATATAGTGAAAAAAGACAAAAGAAGCTAATGATCATTTGAAAGTGTTGTGAATTGGATTGTACATTTGTAGCAAAATGAACAAGAAACAAAACGTAATTGTCTCTTGGTTTTTAATTTTTTGAATAAGGACCTACACTCATGCATTAACACACGTTCATCATGAATATTTTTTGGTGTTTGTATTTGTGTTTGTATGAGTACATGACGTTATTTTGTGTGTGTGCTTCGATTGTATGTTTTTATGCGTGCGCGTACGTTTGTTGGTATGTTTATTTGTGTGATTGTTGTGTTTCTATGTCTTTGTGTACGTTTGCGTTCGTTTGTGTGTATGTGTATGTGTGTTTGTTTCCTTCTCTTAGCAACACATTTGTTCCATTAACTAAAACGTGTTTGAGTGTCTGTATGTGTGTGTCTGTATTTGCTTGTGTGCGTTCGCGTTTGTATGTATGTTTGTGTATGTGTTTGTTTTCTTCCCTTAGCAAACAATTGTTCCGTTAACAAAAGGTGTTTGTGTGAATGTGTGTATGTGTTTGTATGTGTTTGTGTGCGTACGCGTCGGTTTGTTTGTGTGTTTATGTGTTTGTTTTCATCCTTTAGCAACAAATGTTCCCTTAACAAAACAGTGTTTGTGTGAGTGTGTATATGCGGTTTTTTGCACGTTCGTCTACGTTTGTATGAGTGTTTGTATGTGTGTGTTTGTTTTCCTCCCTCATCAAGAAATGTTCCCTAAACAGAAAAGTGAGTTTGTGCATGCGTGTGTTTGTATATGTCTGTGTGTGTTCGCGTACTTTAATATGTGTTTGTACGTATGTGTGAATGTGTGTTTAGTTTCTTCCCTTAGCAAAACATTATTCCATTAACAAAATAGTGTTTGTGTGAGTGTGTGTACCTGTGTGTTCTTATGTGTTTGTGTGCATTCTCATACGTTTGTATGTGTGTATTTATGTGTGTTTGTTTTCTTCCCTTAGCAAGCATCTGTTCCTTTGAAAAAACGTTTTAGTGTGAGTGTGTGCATGTTCTTGTATGTGTATGTGTGCGTTCGCGTACGTTTGTATGTGTGTGTAGGTTTGGTTGATTTTATCCCTTAACCAAAAATGTTCCCTTAACAAATTAGTGTTTCTGTACTTGTGTGTACGTGTGTGTTTGTATGTGTTTGTGTGCTTTAGCGTACTTTTGTATGTATTAGTCTTTCCTTAACCAATGCACTAGTAGATTTATGTTCATCAATCTATGGTTGTGTCTTTGTTTATTTGTCTATGTCTATCCAGCTATATGTCCTGTCCCACGAGGCGATGTTTGTGCTTTCTTGTTTGACCGGTACGGGTTTTCGCCCCACCAGGCTATGTTTGTGTTTGCTGGTCAGTACCGCGCGGAATTTCGTTCCCGCCCCACCAAGCATTATTATTCGTATAGTTTCACCGCTGAACAAGCTGAACTCATCCTCCCCGCCAAGCGTTACAGCTTATTTTGTGTATACTGTCCTGTTTGGCCGGATTGAGGTATGCCGCTCGCTACATTGGTGACAGTGTCCAGTACTGTGAATCACCCCACCTGTTCCATTCCTATTGTGACTATACAGACCCGAAAGTTTCTCTGCTATTCAGGCCGGGGTGTGTGTGACTATGATTTCCATTTTCGCTATTGCGCTGTGAAAAGCTATAACGCATGGCGCGGATGGACATGTAACTTGATATAGTGCCTGGCGGGGCGTGATATAAAACCTGACATAATGCTTTGCGGAACGGGACATATAACTTTATAGAAAGCATGGCGGAGCGGGACATATAATTATATAGCGCCTGGCAGACATTGTTGTCAATGTCCAGTCACCCGACCTGTTCTATTCCTATTGTCGCTAAACAGCCTCATCATATTTTGTGGATATACAGTGCCAATATTTTTGAGGTTATAGAGTCCCACTATTTTTTAGGCAATACAATCCCAATATCCCCCATGCTAAATTCACCTGTGAGGCTAAAGTGTCCCACAACCTTTTTGACTGTGATTTCCATTGCGGCTAAAGTATCCCGCTACAATACTTACAGAAACCCATTTTGAAATCTAAATTCACTTACAAATCCTTTATCTTCAGCACCTACATTTCAAAGTCGATTAAAAGTGATAACACCCTAAAGCTAACAATTTAGTTCAATTTGTGTATGTATCTGTATTATGTTTCTTATATTTTCTTTGGAGTGGCTTTAGCTTCTGTAATTTTTCATCATCTGCGTCAGCATGCTATTACAACGGTCATCCATACACAGAGTATTACAGAAAAACGACCTTGATATAATGAGGATTCATTGCTGGTTAGTGCTCTAATTTAATAAAAACCAAACAATATAGTGATGTATATTTTCACGATGATGATGACTAGCAAGTATTCTGGGACCAACTCAAAGTGACACAAATAAATTCCACGAAAATATAGGTATCAGTGTCCACGAAAAATGATGGAAACGCATATATCATCTGTAGATCTCTGTGGAATATAACACTAGCATTGTCACAACTTTGCCTTGTATGAATATGAAGGTTGAAGTGTTAGAAAAATAAGCAATACAATAGACAGTTGGTTACGTAAAAGACGTAAATCATGTCAATGATCCACGACACAGCTAGCATATACAAACAAGGGTCCGTCAACAGCCGAAACACAATTAGTCTACACAAACAACTGCCATTCTTATTTGAATAATCAAGTATTGTATATTTGGGATTTGTGGCAAAATTATTGACCGTTGTAAATTAAAGTCCGATTGGTGAGATTAAGGGCGTGGGCGAGTGGTAATACATAAGCAGGCAATTATAAAAGATTCTTCTGCCATAACATCAACGTATTTTAATTCTTCTTTTCATTCCTAGAACGGCGTATACGTGGATATATAACGGTGATGGTAAGAGATTCCATCATTGGCCGAGACTAACCAAATCTAGTTCCAGACTTGAATGAGTTTCATCATGACATCCTACAAATCTCGAAAATGCTGTTTCTCATGCAATAAGTCTAACACTTCAGTGTTACAAATAATTAGGCTCTCTTTCTTGTTGTTGTAAAAACTCATTATATTTAAGATGCGCAACCATCACACCTCTTTAGGGTTATATGGTTCTTGATGTCAACACAAGCATGCGCTTGTTATAAAGTACGCTTATTCCTTTTACTTGAAAATATTGACCTTATTAGAATCTATTAAAACATCAAATATCGCAATATATTTAATGATTTTGACGCACTTTCAGGTTCATGGAATAATTATGAGAGTGCACACCCGTCAAGCATTAGAGGAAAAGTGGTGCGACTCTCTCTAACTCTCTCACAGAGGTTATTTATATAAAACGAGTTGTGTTTTGTTGTCCCTGGGCTGTCTAAACAAGAATTGTGATATCACTTAGAGGACAGAATCGGCATGTCAGCCAAATTATATCAGTTCTGTTCCAGACCTCCAAACTGACCACAACTGTGGTTTTGCCTTTATTCATTATCATAAGGATGCATACCTAACTTCAAACATAAAGGTAGCATTTACTATTATTTAGGTTGTACAATTAAAATGGACGCTTCTAAAACTGTATTAGCGCCTACAGGAGAAAAAAAAGCACAGCTAATTCTATCCTATGACATTCAAAAACTGCTTAAATTAATATTCCATTATCATAACTTCATGATAAGTTTAGTACATTGATGTGTTCTAGTTTTACAAGTTTAATATTTTCGCTTTCGATTTGCAAATAGTCGTGTATGAAGACCGCACTTTTTAGAAATCCAGTAAATGTCATAAATGATATATAGCGGTAACATCATATGCACAGTAGTCTCCATGAAACGTCACATTTGACGTTTCCTGGCGACATTACAATCCACCTGACGTTTGCGTCTTATTGAAATGAGAATGCAAGCATTTTTTTCGTGGGGGTGGTCTTGATTAGAACAATATTTGCACCGAATTATTATCTAAGCAATCTAAAGGTATGTTAACATAGTACTGAAAAAATCAAATATGAAACTGTTGGCGACATGTGAGAACAAAATCACATATATCATTTACTAGTGCATATATATCATGTACTAGTGTAATCCCGTGGAAGAAGCTATATTCACGCTTTCTCAGTGAATGCAGTTAGCGTTAAGACTTCAAAGAGAACCAAAGAACATAGGACTAACAAGCAAGCTCGATCGAATTATGTTCGCAAAGTGCTGCTGTAATAAAATCGCAAAGTTCTCACACATGGGGCTAAATAAGTTACATTTTAAACGATATGGCATTTGCCGTCGGGACAGTGTTTACTTAATGATTATTTTCAAAAGATGTGACTTCGATTGGTGCAATGTTAATTGGTGGTGTCAAAGAAACAGTAAATATCGCAATTGAGCCCTCTTACGGGCTTCGTTTTGTAAGAGTCTTTAGGGGAATGTGTCTATAAATGAGAACATAAACTATCATTAAACGTAAGAATCGCTGAACATGAATGACGTAGTGACAGCAATAGAATTTGCATGACTAACATACACTAAATACAAGGTTGTTGTTGCAACGAGAACCAAGACTTAACTGCTGACAACATATCTGATGCAATTCATGTTTCTTGCATTTTGTTCTAATCGGCTTTGAAATATAATGTTTACCTCAACGATAGGAATGCACTTACGTTTAGAACGGCCGTATTTTCTAAGGCAACCTTACGTAACCTTACGATATGCAACCTTACGTATTCAGTTTCTACACTTTTTGATATTCTCGTTAGCTCCTTGTCTACAAATCAAATTTAATAACATAAATTCCTTCATAACCTGACGATCATTTTTATCCAGTGTTTACGGATTAACAATGAACACTTTTGTAAAGTCGATTACATAATCCAAATCTTGTCAATTTTCTGCGATATTTTTGGGGGCGTGTGAGTGCATACGTTGGTATCGTCTTATACGTGTATTTAAATTCAACTGTTTGGAGTTAGGCACAACATATTTCTTGGTATTTTGTCATTAATATAGTATTCCTTTTCAGTTGTGTATATAGCAAGTACTTCTTTATTTGTCTTACAAAACAATGCAATGAATGATTAGTCATCATAGGTAACCATACAAGATGGTTCTGTTGAAAATGTTATGTACAGTCAGTTTACGTCAAGCTTATATGGAGACTGAGATACCATTAGTGGCGAGAACTGCCAAAGTAATGAGAGAGCTGACGAGCTTCAAAATAGATATAGTTGGTATCAGATGGAGATGGAATGATTATGGATTCTTGAAGGCTAACACAGCAGAGACGACACATAGCAATAAAAGGTGGTAATTCTCACATTAAATGCCATACATTAGAAGTTTCCTTTCAGCTGGAAATATGTGAGCGAAAACACACTCAGGGTCAGATTTAATTCTAAAACCAAACAACACTTATACTAACCAACGAATGAAGTGGTCGGTGTGTTGAAGGAATACTCTTACAATAAATATAAAGGGAATTTCAAAGAAACACCTTCCTACAATGTAATATGTGTTACTGGAGACTATATGTAACAGTTGCTAATGACTATATTGATAAAGAGAGGCTAATGCGTAATGGCGGTTTTGTAGATAATGTCAACGGAGATCGTGTGAACTGTCTGCAGTGAGTGATTTAAGAATACAAAAGATTTCTTCTCTAATTTAAGGACATCCATAAACTAGCAAGAGCTTCTGGTAAACAAGGGGGTCATAATCAGATTGACCATATACTTTTTATCAACGAAAGAGGGAAACATTCAGTCCTTTTCGTCAAGACAAGAAGAGGATCAGACGTATTCATCTGTTGCCAGCATGCCTAAATTGTCGCGTTGAACGACAAGGCTTAACACCAATACATTCCAGTCATTTGATGTGGATAAACTAAGCTACACGAGTTCAAACTGGCGTTTGCACTGGACATCTAGATGTGATTCAATATACTAACTCAACCTAAGGAGGGTAAAATCATCCAGGTGGTTTGACATGATCAGCGAGTGGTTCCCATAGACAAGTAGGAAAGTTGTGATATTTAAAACATTAAAGATCAAGCCATTTATCTCCAAACCCACATGGACGCTATTGGATCCGTGGAAAGAAATAATAGGAAAAAGGTCAACAAATCCAACTCTAAAAGAATGCTGCATCAGCTGAGACAAAATGTATGCTGCAAGACACATATATACACGAATGACAACATCAATCATCTTAATGGACTGATAGAAAAGATAATGTGGTAACAGCAAAGGGAGGTATGGAGAAGTATGCATACTTTCAGGACATATAAGTTCAAGAAAGACCAATGGCAATATGCCAGCAAAAAAGCCGTTAACCAACGAAATAAAAATATAAATGGAACATGAAAAGTCCAAAAGAGAAAAAAAAATCCCAATTAATAATACAACATAGAACCTATAGGAAAAGAAAGCCCGACAGCTGTTGAAGAAATCGAGATATCTTGAATAAAATTAAAATAAAGTAAAAACAATTACCAAAATGATTAAAAACATGTAGAAAATAGATATTGATACCTTGGCGAACTATCTGCTAAAGCTATTTCAACATATATCAATGGAAAACAGAGACAAGCATAATAGGTCAGAGGATATTCTCATCTAGCTAACCTTACAAACTGAAATACCTTACGAGCTATAGTCTTGCTTTCCATATCAAGTAAAGTGCTCTGCGGAGTCAACCTAGAACTCTTGAGATCAACAAGTTTAAAATCTCTGGAGTAAAGAAGCTGATTCAGAAAAAGAGTAGGATGAGCATACAGCATGTTCATATTAGCGAACAGTTTCGAACACGGTTTCAAATATCGAAGTCCAATTATTATCGATTTTGAAAATTTCTCACGAGTTAATTGGTAGCATCCATTATTTGTTCATCCAAGTCACATGCAGAAGAAAGAAAAAAATCCTCTGATATGTACCACAAGTTGGATTAAAACTAAATGCAAAGTTAGGACAATGAGCTGAAAACTGCTGCTTACACAGCACCCAAGTTCAATGACTAGGCCAAAGAGGAAGTTGGCCACTTCACAACCATGGGAACAAGTTTAGACACAATAGAAACAATAACGAAAAATAAGCAAATCCAATGAAAGCTTTTATTAAAAACAAATGCATCTTGGAGATTCCAAGGGAACAGTCTCAGTATCAAAGTAAACACAAAATGCATATTGGAGATTCCAAGGGACCAGTCTCAGTATCAAATTTTACAATAGCAATGTAGAATCACGACTGTTATTTGCAGTAGAACATTGGAGAGTAATCTAGTGTGAATGAAAAGAATGTAACCATATCTACCAACGTAAATGTACATAATAGTTTGCCTTACAAAATAAGCAGCAAAGACCCACTTGAAAAGAAAGGAAGAAGAGAAGATGGCAATGTATGTTCCAGGATGGTTAACACCAGGAAAGACTTGATCTAAAGGATATATGACGCCTCAGAGTATAGACGTAAATGAGTGAAAGATGAAAAGAAAGTATCCACAGGAATAAAGACTATAGAAGTAAAATTATCAAGATGACTTTACTAAGTTTGTATGTATAGAAACAAAATGTACAACGGTGCAATGAGTTATTACGATACTACATGCTTTTGGATTGATTATATAAATACATTACCCTATCGAAAAGAGTGTACCTTGAAATGAAAACGAAACCCTTGAAGATGATTTTTATTCTTTTCTTTTGTTTCAACTTAATTCAAAGGATATACAGTATCGGTTTTACCAAACGTTTGAGGTGAGAATATTTACAGAAGGAAAAATGTCTTTTTTGGTTTTCTTTGCTACATAATACTACAGAAGCAGTACATATTTCTGATATCATCGATTACAGAGTTGTACTTTTGCACAACCACCTATACTCATGTTTCAAAAGGTCTAATAATAATAGCTTGTTTAGTAAAATGTTACCATATATATATATATATATATATATATATATATATATATATATATATATATATATATATATATATATATATATATATATATATATATATATTAAAAATAACATGGCCTTTGAAGTGTTGGTATAAAGCAACTTGATATACCAATAGAATTGGTATATCAAATTGTGATTTGCCCATGACATATGAATACGCATAATGAACATGTTTTTATAGCTATTATACTCTCTAAACATGGATATGAATTTCTTGTAATATGACATTTAAAAAAGAAAAAATAATAAGAAAATGATTTTCTTGTAAAATATTGTTTATAGAAACTAACATCTGTATACACAAAAAAAACAACCACACTCAGTCCAGGAAACAACTATTATTGAGCTCCACCCTGTGTCGTCTGCTGTCATCTCTGTCAACACTGCTGTTTCCAGTCTCTCCTCTGGCAAAAATCAAACACTGCAACTCTGTGGAAAAAGGAAAATGACATCAGAAAAGGAGCAAGATGATGCATCAACATTTAATCTACTAAACTGTTTGTTAATTGGATTGCTTGATAGAGACATAGCATAGCTGAGGCATTTGTAAATGAAAATGATCATTGTGTTAGGGAAGACAGATTTGTACACCATGAACCATATGATATACTGAAATTCATAGAAAGTAATCAGAATGCAAACACTTTAAAAAAGACACTTTTTGATGTAAGGCTAGTGACAGAATTCTTGCAGTCAAAAAATGAATTCAGAAATCTATACAAGATGCACACATCTGAATTGGATCAGCACCTGGCTGGTTTTATACTCAGTGTTAGGAGAAAAAATAGATCTGAGTTTGAACCGAACAGCTTAAGAAGCATCATCAGCTCCATTGATCACCACCTTAAAATCAAGAAATATGCAAGTACAATCATGAGAGGAACATACACAAATTTTGCATTAACAAGGGAAGCTCTTCGGGCTAAGCAAAAAGATTTAAAATCTAATGGAAAAGGAAATAAACCCAATCGGAGTCAACCGGTCACAGAAGAAGAATTAAATGACTTGTATAGTAAAAAACTAATGGAGATGGAAAGACCTGAAGCCATTGTTAACACAATGTGGTTTAACAACTCTGTGCATTTTGGTTTGAGGGGAGTGACTGAACATTACACTCTGAAATGGGGGCATGTTACACTAAAGAAAGATGTGAATGGTCTAGAGTATCTAGAACTCAATGAAAGGCAGAAAAAAACAAGAACAGGAGACAATATCAAGGACATCAGGGATATTAATCCTAAGATGTATGAAAACAAAAACAACAAAGAGATCCACTTGCTATCTACTAACGGTATGCTGCGCTAAGACCAGCAGAATTTTGGCAACGTGAAGATCCTTTCTATATTGAGCCCAAGACTATGCCAATCTCAGTGACAAACCCAAAATGGTTTAGGAAACAAGTCGTTGGATGCATCATGAAAAAAATGAAAGAAAAGGCAAATATTGCAGAAAGAAGGAAATTAACAAACACAAGTAGCCGCAAGTACTTAACTCAGAGATTAAGAGACCACAACATCCCCCCCAACTGATATGCAAATTTCAGGCCACAAAAACGTACTGTCTATAAACAGTTACTCAAACATTAGTGAAACACAACAACATACGTACTCCAATTACCTGAGTAACACCGGCCACCCAAGTAATGGTGCTGTCAACCCCCACCCCCCACAACAAAGAAATTTCGAACTGCACCGCAACAGACTGTAGTATATCAAGTTCCCAAACGTGTAATATTCAGCAGAATCAGATTATCTGCAACCCATTATACGGATCAAACATCATCATACAAAATATGTTTGTTATGAACCTAACGGAAAACATGAACGAGATCCATAACTGGGTAAACTTCTTTCAACAGGCGAATTCTCAAACAGGGCCACACAGCGGAAACGTATGAGAATTATTGAAAGTGACATTAACAGTTAGTAGGAATAGCGAAATATGGACATAAACGATATCAATGGAATGTGGTTACGGTTTAATTGTTTAATTACCTATTATTACTTCCTTATTAGAATGTTTCTGGATCGAATCGTACTGCTATAGATGCAAATGTCCGCCCTGTTACTGTTCATGACAACGAACGCTGCAAATTCAATGTTTGCATGCACATTATTAAAAATATTTTGAATGTTAATTATCAGCCTTGTGTTTTCATTTCATTTAATATTGTTAAAGGAAACCTATAGGAATTAATATGAATGAAGAGTACACGAAATTATGAATCACTACAGAACTTCTTTTTTGAGCGTACATACCTGCGAGGGGTTGTGAAGAGTTCACTCCCCTAACGTGCACTGTTTGTGGCCGTCAGTTTTATCTCCCATATAAAATGAAAACTTTGATGTTGTATAAATTTTTCATTAAAAGGAAACTCGGGCAAGCCTCGTTTGCTTTTAATGAAAAATGTATAAATCTCGTAGCATATCAGCGTACATACTATACATATTATATATATATATATATATATATATATATATATATATATATATATATATATATATATATATATATATATATATATATATATATATATATATATATGTATATATATATATATATTCGCCTGCAGATTGTGAATCGCCTGCAGAGCGTGCATATTATCTTCTATCGAATATACTTATCAGATCAAACTTGATAATCTGACTGTCACTATACGAATTGTTAATTCTTACATAATTAATGCCATACATTTAAGAAATATTCCGTGGTTTTACAAACTATTTTATAATCCCGTAAAACCTGATTATAAGTCATACTTTTTATATATGTATAGTTACCGCGATTCAGTATATTTTTATTAGTACGCCATTTCTCATTTATAGTCACACAGTGCCAAAACAAACTTCAAGATCATTCTAGGAACGAAAAGCATATAATTCGTTAAAATTGTACTGTTGTTTATAATAATGATTCTCACGCTAGTATTTTAGTTGTAAAGGAAAGAAACCCCATTTCTGTAATTAACATTAACCGTAGGCTCAGTTTAATTAAACGGCAATCGTATCGTAATTTTTTCAAGTCTTGTCATGTTCGTAACTATGATTTCCAACTTGTGTCACTCTTAGTATGTTTGCAAAGCTAATATTAAGTCTGAAATCTCATCAAGAGTAAAAGACTACCATGAACAATAGTCTATTCGTATCTAAATGTGAAGCGGTATTCTGAACATCTTTCTCTATAACACAGCATATTTAGCTTTATTAACATTAGTTTGTGGATTAATTGATATGTCTATTTCTCCTTTTTTCCATAATACAAGTTCAGTCATGTTTGTTGAAGTAGATGCAGGCGGACAAACAAGTGAGGTAGTTATGAAAATAGTGTAGCCATGTTACACGAGAAGATCATCGCTGCTCTGTTATATAGCAACGTCCTTAGCAATCATTCAACCGAAAATGTTTACCGCGTATAGGTAAAGCCAATACGTTCGTATTAGACTATGAAAAGGTATTACCACTGTATCGTTAACACCTGTACGTTCGCATTAGATAGTACGAACATATTACCAGATGCACTTATGATAAGTGTGATTACCATTGGTATGCAAACTTGAAAAGTTTGTTCTGGCTTAATGTGGGTTTGCTTTCTACAATGAAGAATTTAACACCCTGCATAATCTTTTCCTCTGCATAGACTTTATCGCGTAAATGCATCATTATTTCTTTTGCTGAGAAGAAAACAATTATCTAAAACACGTTCGCTACAGCCTAATCGTTTCGCGAAAGACTCGGAGTCTTTTTTGTTAGCTAAAGACTACGTAGTATTGGGCATCATAAAATTACCCTTTAAGAAACAAACACATAATTATTAATTATTACTAACATATAAATGTGATTTTATTTTCTCTGCTTATTAGCAATTTGGTAGAAGTTATTTGTTTTCGTTTTCCATGGTTTATTAAGTTTTGTGTTGCTATCAGGTTCGCTGAACAGCCAGTCTACCTTTATAAAATGCAAATTGGTCAATGAGTTGCAGGATGGGGCGGAGGAGGTTTGTGTTAATGGTCAACATATTTATCCGCGTTTTCCAGTTGAAGTAACAGCTAGTCCTAGTAGTTTATGTGTAACATAATTACTTCTGAATCCTCGGTCAATATGGATTACATTGTATTGAAAGATTATGAAAAACGAACATTATCGACAATGATCAAATAATAATTTTGGAATGATTTGAGCTCTTAACAATATAATTCTAAATAATATCTTTAAAAAAGATTGTGTTGGCTCTGTGCTTTTAATCTAAAAATGATTTCGTGTTGGTATGTCGGGGAAACTGAAAAGCTACACAAAAGGATCAACCTTCATAGATCTGATTGGATAACAAAGAACATGTACAGAAGCCCGGCCGCAGAATACGTTTCCCATGGCCACATTTGCAGTGATATAACACTTATTGTAATTGCTCACAACCACAACTGGAGTCCCGCCGCCTTAGAACATTGAAACCAGGCGGTTTAAACCAATACGACTAGAAAAAGACAACCATGCATAAATAAAATTATGTTTTGCAGACGACACATTTTCTTTTAAATAATTCTCTAAATTTGTTTAATAGCCTATGATTGCTATAACAATGAAATATCCTGGATATAAATTGCGCTTACATACATTTACATAAAATAACAGATGTCGATATGGCTCATCAATTTCTAGGTCAAAACAAATATTTTCAAGTATCAGCAACAAGATGAAATAAACTAGTTGAAACATAATAAAGTTAAAGGTTGAAATCCTGTAGAAAACAGCCATGTCTAGTTTTGCAAACATAATCGCTTTTCTGTTTTATTTGTTTGTTTTGTCTATGTTTCGTATGTTCCATTGGAACAGACTCATTAGAGAGTCGAAAGCGCTCAGGCTATATAGATACTATTTTTTTTTTGCTAATATTTGTAACCCACCGATTCCGTTTCTTGCATATTGACAACCTGGCATCAAGCATTCGGAAAAATAAAACCCTAAGCTTGATGTGATAGGATTACGTAGTACGTGGAATAAAATAAGTCAAGAATATCTCAGATGGCTAAAAGATGACTAGCTTTACATCAAAATTTGAATTAGGTAAACTGCTCCGAAATATACATCTTATGAAAATTAATGTGATTATTGTATATTAAGAACTAATTAGTAATGCACAAACAAAGGATACTAATTGAACTGATTTGGATTCGGGTTTCTGAAATATAATCATGGCTAGCAAAGCTGCAATTCTCTAAACTCTAACGATTAAGTAGTAGTAATGGCCGCTTTCAAATGTATACACAAATGATACTGAGAACAAATGATGTTTATTTCATGATATTAAATTTTAAACAAAAACCAAAAATAGGACCGATGAGAAAGCTTTCCTTAATGCATGACCACATGCCCATAAAATTATTTTGATTGTATGGCGACTTAAACTTTATTTGAGATTGTTGTGCAAGTGTTTTCGGTTAATCGAGTAAACGTTTAACTGAACGAAATGGCAGGGAGCGGAACAAAAACGTTTCAGTTTTAAGACAATATTGGTATGCTGAATATTTACACAAAAACCCGTCATGCCTCCATTACGTCTGTCAAATTCTCAGACAGCATGTCATCAATTATGTCCACGAAGTGCACCTTTACGGTAAAGCTTAGAAAAATTGGTATACCCTATTAAAACCCTTTGTTAATGTCTAAGAGATAATGTCGATTGATAGTTAGAATTTTTAAAAATAATCGCACGAAAGGCTTGAAGAATGATTGCTTGAAGAGCTCAGAGCTTTAGGCATTATAATAAATTGTGACATGCTCAAAATGACGAATATACTATTTCTGTAATTTGATTGGATACTTACAAACATCATTTGTGGCAGGATTATTACTTTATGTCGTTGTTCGTCAAATTTCTATTAGAGGTGATGTATACAGACATATCTAGTTTTCCTTTCTAAAGGACACAAATGTTCAGAAGCAAAGTGATAATTTCGTTTCATTATTAAATAATTAACTAGCTGTTTTTAATCTTAGGAAGGTTTTTATGACTAGCTTCTCCGCAAAAATAAAAATTAGGCGGTAGAGTGATCCGCCCTAGATTGTCCATTCTTAACTATAAATTTAGGGTATGTCGAAGATCGTTTACACATCATGCGTGACATTTTTACAAAACGTAGAAACGTATACAATGAAAAGCATTGAATACTTAGTTCATGCATTCAGTGGCCGAAATTAGTCATTTCAATCTTTCGTTCCAACATTCAAGTTTCTTTTCTCCGCTCTATTGAAGTAAACTGTCTTTCCCTGTTACTCTTGTATGTTTTTCTTGTGTAAATCACCCGGCATTAAACACCTGGAACAGAAGATTATGTTTATTCTCAAGCCATCTATTAGTGTGCGACAAGTGTTAATACTGCTTCAGAATTTATATTTAGCCAATTTAGAGTGTTATTTTAATAGCACTTACCGCCACCACCCAAAAGATGAAAACATAATACATATTGTTTTCTTCTAGAGAAACAATTTTGAATTTTACCAAGGAATAATATCGTACTTCCGTTTGTAGAAACATTGTTAAGCACTATGCTGATCCATTACCTCTAATCCAATATAAAATGCTATAAATGATGCAATTTATTTATCCTCTCAGGAATGAAGTTTGCTAAAATGTATATAAACTTTATTCTGTTATTTCAGGGACACATTTATTGTGTGTAACATATAATCAGTGAAACGGACATCTTATCTAGGCAAGGTTCCCATGTGATAACCCTTTCTACACCTTGGCGGATCCAGTTGTGCTTTGCCATATAGGCATTGAATTGTATGCCTTCCTTAGCGTGTAATGCCAAAATAACCAATATCATGGTGCATTGTACATCGGCCGAAAATGGTGGGAGCAATTGACTTAAAAATGATACGTTGGAAGTTTAACACCTTACGTATGACTATGTAGCAGAGAGAAGCCACTACAGGTGTATTTGAGTGAAATGTATTTGAGCCAAGACGGATCGGCACTGGCAATTTGCTAATGTATCAGTCCACTCAAGTTTGGTGCTTATCTTGTCTCGATCATATAGGAATATTGTTCAAACTTGAACAACTTAAGGTTGATTGGATGCAGTGGTTTACAGCCAAATTCAATGAAATTCGTAGGCCCGAAACACAGACGTATCTGCTCGATACGCCAGGGTGTAGATAGGGAAATCATATCGGAATATTGGAATGCGTTGATGAGAAATAACTGCACATACTCAAATCAATGTCTAGATGAACGTTCATGTATTTAAAGCAGGTGAAAGTAAATAAGCAATGAATGTTCCTCGGCAGGTCTGTTTCGACACATATCAACCCAATATATGTTCCCAGCATTATCAGCATATGTCACTGTCAAACGAATCGAATTAAATAAATAGAATCAACAGTGATATTCAGCAGGCTTAGCGTTCGTATAAAAATAATTGTTGTAAATATTTAATCAAAATATATTTAAAACACTTTCATTTCAAATCAATGTTATATCGTACAATATTTTGCTAGAATCATATCTGTACAATATGTGGTGCCAGTTTCCCCTCCATGACCCCTCTATTCACATACATCTGCAGCAAAATCTGCTTAGGTTCATGGATAAGCGTTCTGGATATTAAAACTGATAAATATTTCAAATATAATTTCCGTGGTATAAAAATCTAATCATGTTTATATAAATGCATGCCAGTATACCAATGAAATGTTGTTCTATTTTGGACAAAGGAGTTAGTGTGTAATTGTGAACATATTATCACCAGATTCTCAAAATTGACAAAAGCCAAGACATGGAAATAATATTAAGATATGTGATATTTGAACGACATTAAATAAATCTGCATATAGCTCTGTCCATGCAAGTTTAGATAGGACTTTTGCTACTTTGTTTTAATCGAACTAACAGACAATCAACAACGGATGGATACAAAAATTAAAATTTAGTTATGTAGATGTAATGTGCATTATGCGGATGGTAACAACATCCTAGTCGTGTAACACAGGAACAAAGTCTGAATTCAAGTCTTTGAGAGTATGAACATTAATTAGCTTGTAATTCTTTATGCATAATCTTATAAAGTGAGAAGGCCAGACCTGCATGTCGAGTTAACTATCGCAGCATTGCATTTAAACGTGTAACGTCTGCTGAAAGGTCACGTGTATGCGTGAGCAATATTCCAAGTACCATGATAATATATCCTTTGATTCAGGAAATATTTTGTATTCGAAAACTATTTTTAAACAAAACATGTGTCTTAGAATGTATTAACTATTTTATTCAATTTTTTATAAAAAAAATTGTCATTTCAGTGAAGTATACGAACTAATGTTATCTTATTTCTATTTGTCAGTGGTCAGCGTATGCAAGAGAAACATCAAGCCTGCAACCAAATTCATTACTTACTTAGAATTTAATTCACTACATTATTTTAAGAATCTTTTCTTTGAAAAGTCAAGTCTGTAACCACACCATTGTATAATGAGTTTTAAATATTATACGCACTGAACACTGGATGATCTTTACCACTTACGGTATTACATTTTTTCAGTCAACAATTTCTTGACTGTATCAGTAATCTGCAACCTGAATGTTTTGTAAACACGAAACGCATTAGAAAGGTCCTCTGCAGTGACAAATGCACGCTAGCATCCAGGTTTAGGACAAGGAAATACACGAGTTTGATGTGTATTATGTTTAAACTTCAATACGTGAAAGTAATTAAAATATAGTTTATATAATGGGATAAGCATAATAAATCACTAATAGCACTAATTGCTAAACATTTAGAAGATTTACATCAATACATGCAAGCAATACCAAATCCATATCGAAATTTAAAAATGATATATTATTAAGTAGTAAAATGTTAACCTTCTCAAATGAACATATTAGAGAGCACCGAAGACTCCATTTGAATTTATGCACAAAATTCTTTATAAATTATGATGCCAAGGTTATCTGATTTAATTCTATTTGGAAATAATAGGGTCGATCGGAAAACTACAGGCACACTGTTTTTTTTTTTTTTTCTTTTCAAGATGACGACCTGCTTAAAATATGTTATCGGATGCATGTAACCAAAACTTAATTTGGGTTATAAATCAGAGGGGTTTCGGGTGAAAAATATATTTTATTTTCTTAATTTAATGAAGGAAATATTCGGGACTAGAAAAAAACGATTTGGTGTCAGGAACATATTGATTATCAGTTTCTCGATAGTAATGCAAAAACATTTTTTTACCTTCTCTACGTCTTACAAGTTTATAGTGTCTAGCACATTTATTGAGACTTTTCCAAAAATGGAATACTCAATACAAAGTCTTGCATAATCTGTATGAAAATAAAGCATATAACATTCACAATCAATTCAAATAAACATGATAAACGATTGAATAATGATTACATTTAAAGCCTTAGGCACTAAATGGAATCTTGACGTGCTCAAAATGCTGAATATTCAGTTGCGTAGGATAAATGTATCCATATGCATATCACACTCTGGCTGTATATTACTCTCTGTCATGATAGTCATATTTATAATTAAAATGATGCATATAGACGGATTTCATTTCCTTTTTTAAATGACTCTCTAAAAATTATGTCCAGAATAAAGTTGCCTGTTTTTATATTACGCATCTCTAAAATAGATGTGTAAGAACGTTATTTCTTATCGTGTTTCTCTTCATTACTGTGGATTTCAAGTATGATAATGCAGAGGAAACTGTTAGCTTCAATGGCAAAAGGTCATTTAATATTCATTGTAATGGTGGATATAATATGATCTTACCATTTGGTGTACGTATTGGACCAAACATGATGTCATGCAACACGTACTGCGCCCTCTGTGTTTGTGTGTGTGTGTGTGCGTGTGTGTGCACGTGTGTGTGTGTGTTACGAAGGTATAATAACGACGTAGCATTTAGACCTGATCTGACTTTACATGAATATTTTCTTATCCAACGTGAGTTCCGGATATATATCATCTTTGTGGTGCCAAAACTATATATTTTATGTATCTGTTGCACCTTAAGCTGAATTATATACATTATTAAGGTAGGAAACTGCTAATCCTGGATTCTTTAGGAGAAAGCTTGATAATTTCTGGCTGAATACAATTTAATACAAATTATTTTATCATACAGGTTAGGTATTTTCTAATTTGTACTCTATGAAGATTCGAACCCAGGTCCGCGAATAACTGGCAGCCATTGCCTTGCCTGCACACAGAAGTCCATAGTCCATTACGACAAAGAACACATCACCGAAAAATGAGGCTACTCCGTGTTATATGCGCTCGCGTGTAGCAGACACAATCGTCTAACTAACTAATAATTAGTTCTCATCTATCTACATAGTCATTCCGGATTCCTATCAAAGAAATCAAGGTATATACGATTAACTATAGAGAATTATAAATGTACACCAGACATGACGAAAGTGCTATCCCTGGACTATATAGGAGAATGCTTGATAATAGTAGGCAGAATTACTATTTAATACAAATAATCATATGATACCGGTCCATATACGAATAAATTGTGACATGCGCGTGAACTATGATTGGCTATAAAGTTAAGCCGAATTTCTTCAGAAGGTTCTTGATGACCGTTCATCAGCAAAGAATTTGGATATGGTCTATATTTGTAAATTGAAACGCCACAAATGCATGTTTTAGTGCAGTAAGACCATGTTGGTTACTTATTTGCCAATAAAATTGACCTGCACTTGTAGGTGGTGGGTGTGCGTCTGTGGTGTCTGCGAGAATTCGACAATGTTGGAGTGGTTTTCGATTGCATAAATAGCAAAGACGTGATTCTGAGGAAAGTGATGTTGTTGTTGTTCTTATTGTAGGGTTTAGCGCCATTTTTCTGAAAGTGAAGTGTACAGCCAGACCACATTGCATCATTGGATTTATATTTTGTGGGATAATGTGAATGTGTGTTTGGCTCCATAAAAACGTTGCAAACATCTCTACTAACCCCAGTTATCTATCTGAAAGGAATAGCGCACAAAAATCGTAATAAGGATCCACTAAGTTGCCCTTGACGCTGAGTAAATCCACCCTTTACGTTCACAACTACAGCCTATATATTCGCATCAATAGCACGGTTTGTGTGTGTGTGTGTGTGTATTTATGTCGCTTATCTGAGTATGGATGATACTCATCACTGTCAGATGTATCCTGGATAAACATTATTGCTGGACCAACTGTTCTCTTCCAATCATCGCTGTTTCTGGCAGGCCCAATGATCTTCATGGTTACGTCAACGTTGACAAGTCGGGTTCGATTTTTCCAATCGATTGAATAACGTGCACTGTTAAACATGATGCAATTGTTAACAAATCCCACTGTGGATTTGGTGGGTCAATCGATACTGTCGTTCAGAAACAATTTTCCCTTAACTTCCAAAAATGCATCACGTGGAAGAAAATGCTTAGACGTATCTTGTACTTGGAATTATATTTTGAACTGATTCGGGTTCCATGGATGGTGATGAGTAATACTATCAATATATCTTGCTTCGATATACTATTGCAGGCACTCTCACGAAAAATGTTGGATTAAATACCTCTTTCAACTGAGCCATTGCATGAACATTTAGTTTTAAATTATACATGATTGAGTTTAATACATCTACCTGACACTCACGTCCAAATCCCCTTCCCATAAATAGATTTGCGATTGCTGAATTGGTCAAACGCTGTTGACTGCACTGATTCGCCGATGGTAATGTAACTGGACTCGTCCTTGATGCATGTGCTGTTACCTGCCGTAATCATTCTCGAAACCACTGAGCTGCCTGCAAGCCCAGTTGTTTTAATCGATCCGCATCGGCACTTTTAACACAATCCATCTGGAGTTAAGAATGTCAAAATATCCTCTGCCCTTTTCAATTGGTGGAATTTGCTAAAATCCTTTCAAAATGTCAAACATTGTGATATAGTTTAAGTTTCCAATTTTGTCAATGCAGTATTCGATTCTTGGCAATGGAAATAAATGTTTTGCTCACACTGTTCACTGTTCTCTAGCCAGTTTCTTTATTGTGTCATGTACACATTTTTTTGCGAGTTAACAACGCGGATGGGTTTCACACGTCCATGCATGACATTCGTTGTTGCTATTATTATCAACTGTCAGGTCGATCTCTAATGTACAAAACAAAATTGTACCACCAATGTTTACAACGCAGATCCACACGTGCCCGTTTCGCTCTACAAGGAAAAAAAGAATATGAGTCAACAGATTATTACGGCAAGGAAGACACGCAGGTGCTGCGGGCGTAATTGACATCAAGGCTAGCGGGTTCCACGGTTGGAGAAAACTCAAATACAATATACCGCTAAATAACTATTCCTGTTGGTTTTTATCGTATTTCATAATCGCCAATGCCAGCGTCCCAGGTTAAATTATATTGGGAATTTGAAGTAATTCTCACAATGTCAGGTATATTTGATATTCAATGCGCAAAACTGGTTGCTATTCTAAAATGTGGCCAGGCCTACTTAACGCTGATCTAACGGACGGTCGTAAAATATCAACCACATACACTTGAGATTCACTGGCAGTAGCATAACTGAGTGTGGGCTCCTGGGCACGTGTGGAAATTTTAGAATCTTTGCGAGTCAGCACTGAAATTTGTCGTCGAATTTCTTCTGTGACCGATTAAATGTCTTACGCTTCAAAGGGAAGTTCAATAGTGTGCCAGTTCGCGTAAATATCTGCTAAAAGCACACAAGTCTTATTTACTAGCAGACCACCAATCGGTTGGGAAAGACTATTAGGCTATTTTAATACACTCGCAACGATGCTAGTTCGATAGCGCATGTGCGTGAGCCACCAGGAGTGACCGGTGCAGAAACATTTACATGAAATTCTGGTTTCGTAGATGAGATGGTAATCATTTAAGTAACTGATTTGGGCTATAAGTATAATAACCTGATCCATTGCAGGATAAAATTTACACAGCACGCGTACCGTGTCAATCGTTTTAAAACTCATCAGCGTCGTATATATGACGGATGTCTTCAAAAAGTTTATTAATCAGCACAAGATATGCGTCTCTTTCCATACGATCATTAGTGAGCAACCGCTAACAAAACGATTTGGCTTCATTGATAACGTCTGATTCATGATTGTCATACCAACTGATCCAACAAGTGTTTCAAATAGATCACAAGTTCATAGTCCACGAAGGCGTCACCTTTATTTGGTATTACTGTTGGAGGTCCTTGATCCTTCGTGAGTGTACGTCATGGTAACGGATGTTGTGACAATCCTTTTAATTCTTCATCTAGCCCTTCTGATCGCTCTTCCACCGTATAAAATTAAGATGTAAATTGCTCTAGTTTTCTTGTGTTTTGCACATATCGCCCATATTATGTTTATTTGCCGTGGCACACGTTTTGGTTCAGGTGCAGCTACTTGATCCGAATAATCTTTTGTCTCAGTTGTAGAGGCTGGTTGAAAAGCTTTTCTTCCACGTGCAGCATTTGTATACAAACGTTCGTTTCTTGCATTGATTCCTGAGTTTTCGAAATTTTTTATAATTTAAGTCTTGTTTTATAATACTCAGGCGGTTCAACAGAGGCCTGTTTAAGCCAATAAATTCCCTGTATATCCTTTCTCTGTTTTAGGATGAGATTTATTTTACCACTAAAGTTTGCCAGTTGTAAGTAGCGTCAAACCTGGTTTTGGAAGATCCATTGATGATATTTTGGCATCAGAATTGAACGTGAATCCTTATGCTTTATGACGTCTTTTTCTTTGACTTCAACTACCATCTCTGGCAAACGTGAAATAACCTCTGCGGTTGTATTTGTAGTTTTCTTGCTATTCTTCGTGTGTTTCGGTATCTTACGAAGTGGACCAGGTGCTAGTTCTGAGCATTGCATCTTCTTCGGTTGTTGCTCCTTTACACTTTGTAATGTCCTCAAAATTGGCTGCAATTTATTTTGTCGGTTTAGTAAGCAGCGCAAATGTTTGCTCAAATCACGCAGTGAGATTTTCTCATGTACACTGTCACGACTTTAACACATTTTTGATATGTTTTAGGCCTTCTATCACAATGTGAACCATTCTAAATATTGCTGATTACATGGTTTCGCTGCTAGGGATGTTTATATAATTTGTGTTTTTTATTGTTAAATTAACGTAGCTAAACCAATTCGATATGTACACCCTCGACTGCAAGTGCCGGTCACATCAATGATGAGATATATCAAGAACTTCACCTTACGTGTGGTCGGCAGCACCGTATGTTCAACATTAATAATCAATATTTACAAGTTACATTTGTCACGATCATGTTTGCTAAATGGGCATTTGACATCAGTTTTCTTTTCTGCCTGCCTTGGGAATCTATTTGTTGCGGATAGACTTGATTTTCAAATATCACATCGTTGTATACCATAAAATTTGTATTTGTTTGCATCCAAGTCGTCTACGAACGGTGCGTCGTCAATGGAGATAAAAAATTGACAGAACCGTTGTTACCACTTCTCACCTTTGTTTTGCTACTGAAGTCTGTTTGAAAAGCTTTAGAAACATTAAAACACGGTTGATCAACCGATTGCGCAATCTTCTACAACCGGTCCCATGATAGCCATCGCAAAACTATATTCAGGAATAGTTTTCACGGATCCCGCTCACCTAATAATTAGTGCACCAACTGAGTTTCGAAACATGATTTCATCACCATGGTTGGATGGATTAGGTGTTGCTAGTGTAGAGAAATCGATGACGGAAAATTCTTTGCTCTTAACATGCAAATCTGCGAGGAGAAAAATTCTTGATGATATTGAATAATTTTGCATCGCATAAAATGATTCTGTCTTCATATGTGTGCGATATCGTGCCAAAATCCAACTCAAATTCTGGCATGTAGTGGTAAAGCAATGGTTACTGGAATTTGTGATCGATGAGAATCAACGTTTGTTAGGAAAGTTGCAATCAGCAAACGTCACCGGCGGTGATATCAATATTGCATTAATAAAGTTATCAAGTGAACGATAGTATTAATATCCGGTTGAAAAATCATCTTTCTGGATACATTGAATGTGGGCCTGGTACATAGCTTGATTATCGACCAGATTCTAGCAGCCAAACAAGGCCATTTTGCGTTGATGTTGCGTGTTGCCGACATGACCTAGCTTATTAAGCGTCCAGTGATATCAGTGACAATAACGTGGCAACGTGGATCTGACCCATGCCAATATTGGGAGAACGAATAGCACGATTGTCGGCAAAATAATTATAAATGTCAAGATTGCAGTCGATAACACTCATTAAAAATGTATACTAATAAAAGCAAACAATCGGAAACAAAGAAGCTGGTTATTATCGAAAATATTCTTAGGTCTGCGATGATTCTGCAGAGGCGAAACCGCTGTGGAACAGTTAGCCAGTGTAGCCAAACTAACTCATATGATTGCTCAATCATTGTTGACCAAACAAATGCTGTAGCAAATTAATTTATTTACTAGTACCAAAAAGATATCACTTGGTCGGTTCGATGTCTAAACACCTAATGAGGTTCATCAGGTTCATTGGTTATTTCTGACACACAATCGTGTCCGTGATGAACAAGGCCAATGACGCACCTATAAATATGCGCTCACTATTGTCAACGTGGTCAGTAGATACAAAGAAGCGGCGCTGTTGACATAAAATAATTCATAAAGTGTCGCATATGCGATCGAGCACATTATTGCACTCGACCTATTCGTATGACCATGATTGTTACAAGTGGATCATGGCAAAATATTTATCGGATCTGTTGCTGTGAAGCTGGCCAAACACCATGTGCGGGTAGATGTCGGACATGTCGGTACACATCGTGACCAATCTATGTGGAACGCTTTAATCGTCCTCTTGAAGAAAGGCCGATCAGTCGTCAGTACAAGAAGTTGCTGATCAGGCTAGAGCGGTCTCAGCAATGAGTCACCCAATTTCCATTCGTCATAACAACCCTAAACAGTGAAGTCACACGGTAGACTGGATTAAAACCAGCCAATGCGATTCAGTAAAAGACCATTATTCTTACTCAAAAAATGTGTTCGGAACACTTTGGCCTTTTAACGCTAAAGTACAACGTAGGTGACAGTCCCACATACTATCGATTTATTTGCCCGATCATTCCTCTTTGACCATGCCAACAGCCTTTCATCGGGGTTACTAAACAACGGATGATCTTTCGGATGTTCGCTTGAATCCATTATTTTGACTAAATTTGGGTACGCCATGTCCACTTACATATTATTGGTGGGGATATGCATCAGCAACGATTAATTGGTTGTATGTAGCATCCTGGCAAAACGGTTTGATTTTATCATAGAAGAACTTGTACATAAGGAGCTTCTACAAGTACGGTTTGGACGATACAGGTATTGCTGTCAGTGTGAGTGATGATTTTTATTTTGACCACCATTAAAAGTTTTTTCAAAGGCTGGGTCCGAGATGAAACTTCAAAATTATTCTTGCTCACCAACATCATCGTGGACAAGAACTACCCGGATTAGTTTGCACATAATTTGTATGGTTTCTACAAACAATGCACTGTTCATGGACTTGAAAAAATCGTTTTCAAAGTCACAAAGTCATTCATGACTTTTTGTACGTAGGTCCGGGTTCATCCGAATGGCCTGGACCGTCCAAGCTTGCAGGCTAAATCCAAGCACTTGGTGAATTTTGACCAAATGCAATCTCAATCATAAGCACAACTGCAAACTTATCTCAGATAATACATAGTTGTGTTTGGTCGTAAGACATGATACAAATTAGGTGCATTTGGTGTATCTGCTTGTGGATTCATCAATGATCGAGCACTGATACGGGGACAACCACGTACTGGGCACTTAGAGCGCTTCTGGAGCCAACGTATACTCGATCAGTCCATCGTGTACATGCTCGGGTTATTCCAAGTCAACTTTAAAAGATTGTCCTTGGTGACCTTGTCATGACTAAGCGGTATAACCAAGTTCGCGATCAGGGTAATAAGTACTTTCGCTCCATGGTGGTCATGCGTTTGTAACACCGTTACAATTTCAGGTATCTGATCTGTACGCAGTTGTCAAGCCTTATGCGTAGGTGGGCCGGATAATGACCACGAATTTCGTTTCTGAAATTTGAATTTGGTACTTGTGAATGTTTTGTTTGTTGCACGAACGTACTCGGTCGCTTCAGTAGCGATAGCAAACTCTAAACGAAAAGTTTGCTGATCCTCATATATCGCAATGATGTCATCTTTTCCTGCATTCGAATAATATCTTCATGTGCATACTGCCGTAATTGTTTTACCGTTGTTGGTTTAGTTACAGCGCAATACAATAAGTGGTGACAATACTAGAGGATTCAGTGCAATTATGGGTCTCAATAATATGTCAGTATTCTCATACAACTTGGTATGTGTATTCCATGCTGCCGTGCGAGTTGATTTTGTTGTGGCACTGTAGACAGTGCGTCTTTGCAACTTAGAAATTGGATCTATGGCTTATTTTTATTTTTTGTATTTTGTCAAGGTCGGAGATTGAGCTAGCTTCAATTCTGGTTATTACGGAATATACTTCTTGTTTTGTTTTTAATATGGTATGTGCTTGGGCTTGGACAGTCAAAAGCGTTTGTGGTTTTGGTTTGTTTCTGGGCGCTTTTTAAGGTTCTCAACCAGATCAACAATAATGACAGGGATAAGTACGTGATTTGACCCCTGTGCCACTATGCATTATTTACCTGTGTGCTTTACAATATTCATATTGTCATTTTCTACAACAGGGTTCGTATTTTTCAGAGCAGATATATTTGCATGTATTGGCTTCCAGTAGCATGGTTCTTCTTATATACAATCCCACAAGCGTTTATATAACTAGCGGAAACACTGCTACATTGTCTGTTCTTTCTTGTAATCAGCACCCTCTCTCGTACTCCGCATTGATAACAGAAAGTTGAAAATCAACCCTTGACAAATACTTAACTACGCCAGCATCAGATTACCCATTGCATGAACTTTAGTTTTAAATTATTCATGAATGAGTTTCTTTAATACAACCCAATCCTTATGTGGTGCTGAGAACAACGTATTTCAGAAAGCGCCATTGGGTGATTATCGAGTACGACAACAGTATAGAGTTTGTCATGCGACTGTCGCATGCACCCAATAATGTTTAAACACATAATCGTGATGTCTTTTGCCTATTGGTGTATTGCTTATTCGTGAGACTGTGACATTTTTTACACAAGCTTTTGAGTTTGCTTTTATGTAGAGAATATTGAAAAAACTTCTCATATCCAATTAATATCACATTATGATCATTTGAATTAGTATGGTCTTCAACAAGAATTGGATTTACATTTACTTTAGAAAAGGTATATGAAATTATGTTCGTTGCGAACCATGAGTAAGTAGATTTAAGCAATATGATCCCATTACTTCAGATTAAAGAGTATAGGAGTGGAAATGTCTTTCCTTTATAAGTACATAACAAAAGTAATAACTAATTACTTCTGACTGAAATGGGTTGGAGTGGAAATGTCCTTATTTCATGCAGACATAACAATAGATAGATTTTTTTTAATGCAGAAGCTAATACTACTTTAATACGCGATAAACTAACGAAGTTTTTATAACGAGTCTTGATAATTTTCCCTCCGCTATTTTAAGCAATAACAAAGAAGCAAATAAATTGATCCATTGACTGAGGTACACAAATAAAGCCACTGTTTACTGAAGTTACTCGGTATTTTTGACGAACAGCTAAACACATCGAAATTGGTAATAGTAGTTTTAATAATTCTTTAAAACTAAAGTCCTAAGCTAGTCTAAAAGCACGAACACAATGTGTTATTCTAGTTGGTATTATTCATTAAAACATGTCTACGTTCTTTAGATTTATCATATAAAATTAAAGTATCATTTTTGGTGTATTTATCGTACATATCACCAAGAGAATTTAATTTAAATTAACCTTTATTTCTTAACCTTGATCTTTTGTGACATGAATACAATTCATATAATTATAGCACTTCAGGTTCCATAAACGTTCCAATAAATCCATCTTATTTCTTTCACAAATACGCTCAATCTATTGTCATAGAGAATTTTATTATTGTGTTAACATTGCTGAACAAATTCTTTTACTGTCCGCTTCACAAATGAAAATTATCCAAACTTGTGTGCTCTTTTATGAAAACGTCTTTTCAAACCTGTCAATTATAACAACGTTCCTAAAAGAAATGTAGATTTCACCATTGTTTGCCGTTTTTGCTACTGCATCACTTGAATCATTCTTTACAAAGATTTTGATAATGGGATGGTCATGGTGTCCAGACAAAAAACAAGATTGATCAGTAATATCTATTTGTAATTTAAATTAGATGTGCAGTCATCTGTATGTACCTACTAAGCGCTTATGACATGTTGCTTTGTAGTTTTTGAATTATTTCTTCAGTAGCTTCCTTTTGACAATTAGCATTTTATTATTGTTCATTATAAAATGTCACTGTAATTGACTGCATATGCATCTCAAAATTATACATGCAATGTGCTCCTCTGGGTTGACTGAAGGTAAAGACAAATTCCTGACGATATCTTGCTGGTGCTCTTGCTTGGTTATTCTTAACAACTGATAGTAGTGAAGGAGGCAGATACAAGGACAATGGGAAAATACATTACAGAACCCCCTGGGTCTGTATACGGACAGGATGCATGCGGACAAGGAAAAGCCCAGTCAGAATGGTTTTGGGCCTATATAGGGACAAAAGGTTCGGGTTATATAGTGACAATATGAATGGAACAGGTAAGGTTACTTCACAGTACAATGTTGCAATGAGCTCACCTCAATGGACCAAACAGCGAGGATAAATTAGATCACGAAGCCCATTGGTAAGTGGCTTTGGTGGAAATTGTTTGCCCTGCACAAATTAAATACATCACTGAAAAGCAAAGCATTTTCCAGGTCAAAATCCTGAATGCCCAATTGCAAGAAAAAATAAATAAAATCGGATTTTCAGGTGACACAAAGTGAGTGAGCAAGTCATCATTCAGCAGCTACACGTTGAAAACTTCGTCAGGCTATTGTTTTAGTGGTGAACATTTGGTGGACACGATTGCTGACATGTTCAAGTTAGCATTTGGCAAAGCCCTGAATAGAGCCAGAAGAAGCGTTAAGATTGAATATTAGTATGTGGCTCGTCGCCTACTGATACAATGTCAGGATATATTATCCCTCCGGTTTAATGATAGTTGGTTTGAAATTAAAGGTGAACATCTAGAGATAGTACCACAAACTTTGGACCCAAAATTCAACAGTAATATGGATTTTTACAGGTTCTTTGGCTCCTCGATGGAACTAAACAAAGGACTCGATTTGGTCGATGTGTACTGCATTGTACTGTAATACAACGTGGTGAGACACACTTCCGTCACCGTTTCTGCGTGAATTCCACCACGGCAATGACCAGGAAGGTGGACATACCAATCACGTTCACCGCGAATTTGTACATCTTAACAATTTACCCGTCAGTAAGTCGTATTTCGACACTGTCAACATTAATATAAAAGGAGATCTGGGACAGAATATTCCATTCTCCAAAAGGAAAAGTCACGGTGAAACTCCATTTGCGAAAACGATTCTATAAGGAAGTTTAAGTCGTAAATCCAGTGTACCGATGACATGGTTTAGGAAATGTGTTTAAATCGGCTTTTCGTTCAATGGCTTTCGTTTTTAAACCGATGGTGAAACAAGGATTGCACGCCTTGAAAGATGCTGCATTGACACACGGTAAAAAAATTCTCTAAAATGTCATCATGACATACAAAACCACAGAGAAGCTTTTCTGAGAGCAGGCAAATTCGCCTTGCTTTAAACGGGCAAAGACATTTTAGACCGACGAGAAACTCCTTATAAATGCCCTGAACGTTACTGAGTCCAGCATTCCGATTCCCTGACGCTATAGCAAGGACAAGGCAGAAAAAGAGGCGACGAAAACATCCCTTCACGCTCATAAAGCTAGAAACACTAAGAAGAGAAGAACTGTTCGAGACTTAGACATTTTTCTTATTAAATCATAGAGACAAATAAGGATGCACCGAGTCTTGCGACTGTTTCAAGTCGGATCTGGATATGTTTGCCATCCCACTCGCTTTGATGATGATGCAAGAATCCCAATTCGTCGAATTTCATCTCGTCTTGTCTTTGACGGCCTTAGCTCCCATAGAGTATGAAATCAAAAGACAGCCCGAAGATTACATCCATCTGAACAGTAGTTACTTGTATTTGAAAGTCAAAGTGAACGAATCGGATGGTAGAGATATAGATGTCGATGAGACAGTAGATCCCGTCAACAATTTAATGCATTCCTTGTTCAGCGAATTCGATTTGCACTTGAATTACAAACAGGTCACAGCAGCGTGGATACTTACCCTTATCGAGCGTACTTGGAAAATCTCTTGACGTGCTGAAAATAAGCCAAAAAACACCCATCTGGATGTTTGCGTGGTATGGAAACCTGTCACAATGGGGCAAGTTCGATGATGTGGCAGATAAAGCTTGCACCAATAAGGGATTTGACGCACGTCAAAAGAAAGTTGCTGGAAGCCAAAGTTTAGAACTGATGGACCGTTTGCATTACCACATGTGGTTACAAAGGAAGTATTTGCTGAACCGCGTGGATGTTCGCCTGTGACTGAGTAGCACTTTCAATCTGATGGCTGATTCTGCCGATTACAAAACCTATATCGAGGAAGCCATACTCTGCTTGCGACGCGTAGAAGTGTTACCTAATGTGCGACATCAGTCACACTTTGAGCAGAACAACCGCCATGTATCCGATACGACGCGTGGAAGTGAAAACGTTCACCATTGCCTCTGGACTCCGATCAAAGATCGAAGATCATCTGCTCGAGGGACAGTTAGCCAATCGATTAAACTTTGGTTTCGTGAGCAAAGTAGCTTTAAACGGAATACACGATCAAAATCCTTTTGGGTTTTAGCTCTACGACTTGTCCAAGATCAATGTCAGTTGAGATGGCGAGACCTTGTTTACCAGACCCTTCGAACCTGGCTTAGTGTCAAGATGAATTACTTGAGGTCTTACTTGTCCCTCTATGGGGCCTCAGGACAGTCATGGCATTACGCATGAGGATTATGCAGTAGGCTACGCTTTGTGGGCTCCTGATTTCACTCCAGACCAAGGCAGCGACAAGGGTCATTTTGACCTACTAAAATCTGGACATATTCGTGTGTAACTTCAGTTCGCTAAAGCTCTACCTGAGACGGTGAACGTCATCCGGTATGCCGAATTCGATAATAACAGAAATCAACAGTTTGAGAGAAGTTATTAGAGACTATTGGAAGCTACGGAATACTGTATCCCTCTTCGAACAGTGGATAATCTTTGGAATGGGAGGATACCTTGGAAGCAGAACCCCAAGCAAAAGACGAAAAGTAGATAGTAAACGAAGTCCAGAGGCCAGAACAAGAACAACATTTACTTTCCTGCTTAGCCACTTGGCAGAAGAAAAAAATACGGAATTGATCAAGAAAGACTGCTATGGATGTCAAAACGATCATCCAAGTCGACTTCAACTCGATACATGTCTGATGCTGAGTCAAGAAGAAAACTTGGACGAGTATCTGGACAAAGCTTGGAAGAAGCCGTGTTGCATCAAGGGTATAACGACTTGCGTGATCATTCCTCAACTCCACTGATGACTCTAGAGATCAATCACATCCAAGCTCTCTTGGCGCAGAGTCCGCAGACAAAGCGAAGAAACGGTTTCTTGTCAGACATTTTCAACCAAAAGGTCAGGATTGAATTGATCACTTATCATTAACTGAGAAGAAAAATAACAAGAACAAATAACACAGACATGGATACCTTAAACTATTTTTTAAAGGGATCATCTGATTTGCTTTTGGAACCGTTATTATTTTCACTTTACTACACCTAGACATGCTACCAGATTAACATTACAGTAATGAAACCTAGACTTTATGGAATATTTTGTTCTTAAAACTAAATGATTTGAAAACACTGACTTATCCATTCGCTTAACAATAATCATCTAGTTGCCATGAAGTCGGCGACATGTATTTAAACTCTCTCTGACTAGCTTACTTTTGAGAAGGAGTTACCTACACTTATTTTAATTCATTTACTTCTTTTTCAAACAATAAAGAGTTATCAGCCCTCTGTAATTTTCACGTAAACAATCATACAATAGATGATAAAGACCGATTAGGCTGATAGTGTTTAGGTAGATTGATCATGCATTTAAAGAAATAGAAATGGCTATAATAATTATGGATGCATGCTTTAGTAAGCATGCCTGTAGAATAAATCTTACACGAGTTACATTATTAACATGTACAACTATTACCTAATTGCTATACAATAGGCGAAATGCATCAAACAAATCTTTGAGAAGCCGATTATTTAGGGTCGGGAATCTCGGCATATAATGCAGCCTGCAATCTTTCCATGGCTGTGTTAGGGCTTGAAGTCCGCGTACCATGAAATGAATACATTTTTATTAAAAGGAAAAGAAGCTTGTCGAACATCCTTTTAATGAAAATTGTATATGACTGGTTTATAATTGATACAGCTTACATGCTGTACATATATTTTATTTATATCACATGCAAATACACGTGCTTGCACTTTGAATGGAGTTTCCGATTGACTACAGGCAACTGTGTATTGACCGAGCGAATGAACTACATCCCTTCCTAGTTTATCCACTACAAAATGCAGTATGTGTCTTTTGTTGCTTTTTAAAATTACCTACGCAACTGTATAAACTGATTGTTTTCTTGTTGAGTTTCTATTCCTTACATTAATAAAATCAATATAAGAATTATTTATTATTTAAAATTGAAAGATGGCATTAATTAAGAAAGTAGAGCACTACAAACACATGATTAGCTCAGTCATTGATACGAACGATCATCCCTTCACGGACCAGCTTATGGAAATTAGTGTGGAATAGAAACCTAGCAAAATCATGAACAAACAAGAGGTAATTAAAATATTTTGATCTATTTACAGTTGATCTAAATCATTATTCCGCTTTAATAACAATACTAACGACTATAAACTCCGTCTGTCCGTCTCTCTCTCTCTCTCTCTATCTCTCTCCCTTTGGTCGGCTTGAATTAACTTTAACCATCATTCATAAGTTTAGAGGCATCTTGGGATGACACAAACGAAAATTGTCCTGTTAGCAAGTCTTTTCATAGATTTTCGCCCGTATCTCGCTAATATGGTCCAGAGAGAGAGAGAGGGTGGGTGCGGTGGGTGGACATTTTCATATTTAATTAATGATAATCGATTTCAGAACATTATAATAGGTTTAAGAAACAACAACTAAACATTAGATACACACCAGTATGGATGGCTCCGGTGGACTAGTGGTTAGTGCGTCCGCGTCGGATTCGGTAGGTCGCTGCGGGTTTCAACCACGGCCGAATCATACCAATGACTCATAAAAATGGTACTGCTGCCTCGCTTGGCGCCCATCATTAAGAGGTTATTGTTAGGACTGGTCGGCCTGGTGTCAGGATAATATGCATGGCGGGGGACATCTTGCATGTAGCGTTGCAAGATATCATTATAAACTGCCACACTGCAGTACACATACCGTTACAACGAACCATAGTATTGTATGTTACTTGGTTTAAATTCAATTTCAAGGTTGTAATGCATCCCAAATTCTTTATCTCACTCACTCCAGGTTTCTGAATACGGAAAGCAGAACGGATTGCAATGAAATTGTGTATTCATTTAGAAAACGGGGATTATCAATATTTTCATCGTTATTCTCATACGTCACTAGTGATTAATAAGTTGACAGAGGCAAAGGCGCCGTTGCAAGAATGTTTATATATGCATATTATTGCCTTACGAGTGGATCACAAATTGACACACACACACACACACACACACACACACACACACATATATATATATATATATATATATATATATATATATATATATATATATATATATATATATATATATATATATATATATATATGTAACTGACAAAATAAAATATAAATATATAGTACCTGTTGTCAAAACTTGCTTTAAATATTCATGTTATATCACGGATTACAAAATTGAAATTATACAATTTAACATGGATAGACTGATTACAGAAACCATGGACTATTTTGCAAAAGAAGATTACGTTATATGTAATCATGCACAAAAGTGATGATATATGTACTTTGATGAGATCGCATAATATGAAAAGTGCAAATCGTAAAGAATTACTAACTATACACGACGTCTCTTAATTTTTTCGCTTTCCCACGGGAAAATGCCCGAGACTAATATAAACTTCTTCCTGGTATCAGGCAAGTATATTCTGAAAGTCCTAATAACAATAATACGAGTGTTTATTATCTTCTGCATCAAATTGATGAATTGTGCTAGTAACTGAGATAGATGAGGGGGAGACCATGAAATCAAATTCAGTTAATTTTTATTCCTACTTTTATCAATATGCAATTGTTTACATGCAAGATATTGCATTTAAACAATTTCAAGTTCATGATCTCTCCTCCAAGAAAATGAACCTAATCGGACCAAATCAGCACTGTTGTGTCCATATTAGACATCAGATCAGCACCATTTTTGTTTAGAACAGACTAGACATCATACGTTTTTCCGCGAAGACCCGATGGCTATATAACTTTCTATTATTGGGTAGAAAACGATTTTCAAGATGCTTAAATTTAGGACCAAGACATTACAAGAAGTATGTAGGTGAGAACCTCATATTGGTGCGACTATCCACTATCCAAGTAGCGACAACAATATTGTCAAGATGGATGCTGCGTTGGTTATATTGAATGTTTAAGTGGCATCATTTTCATTTAGAATCAATTAGATTATGTGTGATAAACATTCATGGCAATACTGAAGATCGAGTCGTACCAGCAGACAGTGCTTCTTTACGATGTGTTGTCTTCACATTTTTGTAAGGTAAATCCAATGAGCATAATTCACTTAAAGTGATCGTGCATGTGAATATCTGAACAATTTTATTGAATTTTATTGTAAAATACCACAATTGAAACAAGGCATTTCCTGAGAAGAATATGACTAAACTTGGTATCCCCTTCCGCCTTATTCTAAACTATGCACCAATCATTTTTAGACTAAGGATGGGAGCGGGTTATGTACAATTGTAAATTGCCATTCACTTTCTCAGCTCCCCTTGATTGAAACATACTCAATTTCAGTTCGAAATACACTTCTAGACCAATGGTAGCAGGGGAACCCCATGATGCGATAATCGTCAGGTTCCTTTCCACTGTTCGCAAAATATCCATTCTAACAGCGGTATTTTGCAATAGAAGCAACATTGGTGGTGGTTTGTCCTTGTACATATTATAAAGGTGGTACAATGCATGGATTTTTTGTATCTCGATACAAATGTGGGAAGTGGCCAAGACTCTAGATACTGCTGTCATATTCAAACGCAACTTTAAAAACATGTAACAACGCTTGTGATGTATATTTAATTTGTATATGTTGGCCTTTATGATGAATTGTTACGTATTTCTAAATTGTGGTATTGACCTTGGTCAGTAATTGAGTTTAATACCTACCTGACAACACTCTTCTTTTTGTGTAAACAATACAATACATAACTAATATTTATCTATGATTTTATATTATATATTAATATCAATATTACATGAGATAAACGTTTACTTGCGTTTGAATTTAGGACACTGGTGCTCCTTTTGGTAATTACAAGTGTACTTGCTGCATTACATGTTCGTAACTGAAGTTTTAGTAAGAGACCTGACCTTATTTCAAACTAAAAATATTCTCGAAATAACTTTCATCCTGGTTATATTATTAAAACTGGGTCTTTTGCTTAAATTGGGAGAAGCAACAGAACTTCTTTATTGCATGTCTTAACATCATTTTTCAGTTTTTGAGGTCTCCGTTTCGGTTGCATTTCAGATAATATTTCAGAGGATTCATTTCTTTAAATTATTCACTGGAATTGCAAGGTACTCATTCTTACTTCTATGACTAAATCACTATTTTAGAAGTGCACTGAATTGATTTAAGACGTTTTAGATTATATCACCCAGATACATGAAGATTCTTTACACATTAGCACATTCGAAGCTATAGACATATCAAGTTCAGTATTGGAATTTGTTTGCATCTCTACTGGAATTTATTTGAAGAAGAGAAAGACAACCGCAATTTCATAAATAGGAAAGAGAGAGAGAGAGAGAGAGAGAGAGAGAGATAGGGAAAATATGCAAATGGAGTGTGTATTTGTGTGCGATTTGGATATTTATCATAGCTTTAACAGGTTTTCAATCATATCACTACAATGTCTGCAAGGTAGTAGTATATAGTCATGTCTAGCAATGGGGTATCACGCGGCTGTCCTACAAGGACACATTATCCTAACACCAGGATAACAAGTGCCAACATTAAACTCTTAATGCTGAGCACCTAGCGCGGAAGCTGTACCATTTTTATCTCTTTGGCATGACTCGGCCAGGGTTCGAACCAGGAACCTCCCCCATCCATGCCTGATGATATAGCCACTAGGCCAACTGAGTGGTCTATAGGCAAATAAAAGAGAAGAGATGAAAAAACAGAGAGAAAAGAAGAAATGGGGAAATGCAATTTAGATTTAAAAAAAATTAAAACTGAAAAGTGAAAAGATGCCCTCCCTTTACATGCACGCTTGTGTTTTGATGCTTCCATAAATAATAGGTTAGTATCAATTGTTAGAGAAGAGGAAGTAGATAAATATGGCCAAGAGAGCCTTGAAATATATTTGTACAAAGTGTACTTATTGGCAAAGGTAGTACAATCTACACTTCATTGTCATTGCAACAAAGTATTAATTATGCTGTGGTTAAGGAATGTATCTTGAGGGGTGATGAGTTGGTACCTGATATATATCAAAACAGGTTAGGAATTTCAAAATGGAAACTGGATAGACCAATATTGCAACAAGAAAGTGCATGCTATTTCTGATTGTTAAAGATTGAAAATTAAGCAACATAATAAAGGCAGACTTTTCAGAAAGACTCCTATTTTAACAGACCATGGTCACAGTCCTGTACTGAAAGCAATACATGTGTTGGATCAAACAAATCAGTCTGTTTTTATTATTGAGAATTATAAGCCATTTATTTTGAAAGGTGATATATCGCCTGTGGGCAATTCTACCAAACCCATCCCGATTAAAATATTAAGGGACACAGGATGTTGTCAGAGTCTTTTATTATCAGGTACATTGCCTTTATCTGAAAATAAATCTGTTCAGAATGTTCTTATTCCGGATGAAAAGTCAGGCCTTATTTTTTTTTACAGTGTAGTGAAATCATGAACATAGGATTACGAAACGCAGTGATCCACCTACTGAGTTGCTATGGCCACCTACCAAATACTGTTTCACATTATAATTAAATTAAGCCAGATAAGCATGTATGAATATGACACATATTTTACTGCATACAGTAAATGTTCATCTCCACAAAAATGTTTGATATGAAAGATGCAACCCAAATAAAGTCATTTCAGTCAATATGCATGTCATTACTGAATAAATGCAAGAAGCTGGTCACAGCCTGCATATTGAGCCCACTCATGAACAACATTCAAAATGCTGGTTAGGAGGGGCCCCGAGAGGCCGAGTGGTCTAAAGCGCTCTCCGTTACGGATCACTGACATCTCACCTCTGTCTGCGTGGGTTCGAGTCCAAGGCTCGGCTAGTGTGGGTACGTGGGAAAACCTGCCAGTAGCTTCTCGTGGGTCGGTATTTCTTCCCTGGGTTTTTCAGGGTTCTTCCTCCACCATTAATACTGGCCGCCGTGCATAGCCTATCGTGTGCTGAAAAAAGGCGTTAAACCCTACAACAACAACAACAACAACAACAAAATGCTGGTTACAATGGTATTAAGGTGAAAGAAAGTAAAAATATATGTGCTCCAATGAGGGTAATCAAAGAGTGTTGACAGATGAACAAAAGGACATCAACTTCCATCTGCAAATGACATCACAGGAAGACATATGCAATACTGCTGCATTGTTACATGAAAACATCATCTTATTTATCATTAATGTCTGCATGGAAAATCTATATTATAATCAGATAAGGTAGTTCTTTCCAAACTTGATGAAACGTCACGCTGTCAAATTGTTTTTTGAAGGAATACCAAGAAGCAAGACAACTTCCTTCGTAAAGTGTAGATGTATTTGCGTAATTCAAATAATTTCATCTTTACATATTCAGAGAAAGAAGCAAACAAAGTTTACGTTATCTGCGCTATATAATTCCAATTAGATTTTTTCCCTATGTCCAAGATAATGATAAAACTGAGATGTGGGCAGCAGACCTTTGAACACACCTAAAAAAAGGTGCATGATACATCTGAGAAAGAGAACAGTTGCATAAACAGGTTCAACTGAAAGATGTTTAGTACGTTTCGCCTTCATAATATTCAGACAAACTTAGGTTGGAGCAATACAATTGTAATAGACTTGCATTTAAGGTATGCAATATCCCATTAATATGGTTCCATGGACACCTTGCCATAATAAGTTCCTTCTTATTTGCCTCTTCACATGCTGCTTTTTCTGGTAGCGAATCAGTTATTACAAATTGTCCCAGGTGTCTTTCTACAACTTCCTTCTCCACCGTGAACCATGGTATTCTAGTCATTTTCTTCCTTTTTAACTTTCAGACTTGACTTGCAGTTTTACCTAAAAAACAAAATATTCCCTTTTACTTTCAGATCTTACATTCCCCAAATATTGATACCATTTGAAATAGGAATTATTCAACTGTTTACCATTTAAGAGCTGTTCCATGAAAACATACATGAAACCCAGGGAAGGCACACTTAAAGTGGTTACTCACCCAAAGATACAATTTAGAAATTTCTAATCATTTTAATATAAACTCTGTACAATCAGAGTACCGTGCATATAGTTTTATAACACTGCCTTCCCTGGGTAGCATGTATGTTTAAATGGAACAAGTCTGAGCAATGTAAAGAAACCAATACTGACAATAGGAAACATTAACATTAGGGTCTTGAGTGCACACTGACAAATATATTATTGCAACATGCTATTAATTTGTTTTAACAGCGACAGCTACCAGGAATATTATTTACAAGCACAGTAAATGTAAACGTTTGAATCTCACTATCACAGCCATTAAGTTTATGAGTTGTAGAAAGTAAAAAAGAAGTAAACAAGTTTAATTGTTAACATATTTACAAAAAATATCCAGTCAAAAATGGAATAATGCGCCATTAACTAAATATAATTTAGATATACTGGAACAATTAGTTTTGACATAAGATGAACTCAGTTTAATATTGTGAGATATAGTCATCACCAATTTGTGTTAAACAATCTTGAAAGTACAGCTGTTAGCATTAACAGTAATTTCTTTATTTTAATGTGTAAGCTGGCTGTATGTAATAAATATATTTTTGATGGTGCTATAATGTTCTGAAATAAAATTATTTTGATACAACAAAAGGTCCAAGCAATCTAGTATGATGCATTTAAAAACATGTTATAATCATGTAATTTCAACTTGAAGATGTTACAAAGTAGATATCCTTAGTACATGAGCTCGTCTTCCAATACAGATTATCACGGGTTCTTGCAGTTAGTTGTTTGTGATAACCACCAAGAAAGTAAATCACAGCCGTAGTGGTTTTCGGATCACATCTGGGTTTCTTTAAACATTGCACGTCAATTTAATGCATGTGCTAAACTCCAGGGGCAAGAAGATTAATATATTATCTTCACAAAATTATGCAGTTATGTAAATTTAATTTTCAATGCTTTTTTTGGGTTTTTAATTTTGTATTTCATTACATGCTATTGTAATGTAACGGATTTGACCTTGTCCTAAATTGAGTTCATCTTCTGCTTGACCTGAACTGATTTTCTTTTAAATTTTATTTTGTAAACGAATAATACATAGCTAAAATATTCTCTATATGTATAGGCTTAATATCAGGATCATTATTAACAGAAGAAGTAAATATGTTTGTTTGGGTCTGGGTGTAGGTTTTGAAATTCCCTTGGTTTAATTCACATAGTCCAGGTTCTGCTTTCTAATACTAACAAACATTTTATTTGTGTAAGCATCAGGATCATTCTAGAAGGTTATTGTCAATTATGTATTGGGTTTTGTTTTAAAAAAATGTTAATAGTGACCTGAGATCAAGTAGACTACTATGTAATCTTGTAACTGAGAGCTTTTTCAGTCATGTTTTAAGATCGAACACTTTCATGTTGAGTTATAAGTTGTGTTCAGTATTCTATTCCGGGTTGGAATCTTTTTCTTCAAATTATTGAATTCAAGTGATTATTTTCTCTGGAAATACAAAAGTGTTCTGACAAAAATCTTGGATAGAGACAGTCACTGGAATACACAGTGAATTCAAACCAGGAACTATACTACTGTGATTCAACAAAAAACCGCTACAAGCTACTACAGACACAGCAACACCCTCAGTTTTGGATTTAACTTATAGAGGACTTTAAATGATTAGGAATTGTGTCTCTAATTCTAGGATTATTTGGGATTTAACTCAGAATACTATAAGTTCCTTTTAATTACTGTTTCACTCTGCATTCTAGGCAAATAAATTATTTGTTTAATTTTACAAAGCGTATTGCTTTTCACTCTTTTCTGTTACTTATCTTAAGTGCATATATCTTATATCTTCCTATGATCTGACCCTTAAAATTGTAATCAATCCAATATGGTGAGTTATATTGTTTATTTGGATATAGTTTCATTATCAGATTTTAAGAAGCTAAAAAACTACACATCAGATACGTAAAACACATCAGACAGAAAATGTGTCGCTGTGCACGACACTGTCTATTTATAATACATATCTGGGTTAAATGTCAGCAAAAGGACATATGAATGGATCAAACAAAACTGCAGAATAATCAGACAGACTTTGGATAGCACAATGACAGCATCGTCCTTCAAGTATTTTTAACAATAATGAGAAATATTAGATTGCAATGGGAATAAAAAAATAACAATATGTAAAATGAGGTCTTTAAATTCAAAGTGATTATATCTAAACCAATTAACTGGAATGCCATTTGTTCAAGCTGAATGTCATTTATACCTAACGTTGTGCTTTACATCATTTCATTATTTATAAGACCAGTTATCAAGCCCAATGTTGATATCTTCCAATGAGTCAGGATAATCAGTAGTTGGTTGCCTCAGCAACCCATTCACGTTTTACTATGCAACAGACGTTAGAAGCATTATAAGAAGCTGCTACTAGGGTACCAGTCAGTCATACCATATAGGTCATCACCCCTGATATAGTGGTGGAGGGGCCATGTTCTGCCTAATCAATTACTGATCTATATCATAATCAGCAGTCAACAACAAGGATAAGTTTTCACAAATCTCTCTCATACAGTCCATATTGATAAAACTGCTCAGATTTGATTCTAACTGTGTTAGCCATACACAATTTACTCTGATGCCTTTCTCCTTACATGCGTATATACAGATACAATCATGTATTTTTTTCTTGTGTTGACCATCATTTCAGCAGATTGAAGACTTATGGAAGCAGAAATATGCCTAATATGTGTGAACTATGTGTAACCTTTCTTTTAACAAAGTGGTTAATAACTCTTGATGGTCCAAACATTAAAAAAACTACTTGGTTGTCCAAGAATTAAAAATAAAACAAACTACTTGATTCTATATGGATATACTTCTAGAAGTAAAAAGGCGTAATGGTAATTTCAGTATGACCAAAGCAATTAGACAGCGGTACATGTATGCAGCAGATATTATTTAGGAAATGTGTGTGTGAATTAAATTTTTAATGTAGCTTTAAAATATTTTCAGTCATATCGCAATGACGTCTGCATTGAGAAAGTTTATAGTGATGTATAGCAATTGGCATTATGCTAAAGACATGTAGCATCTTGTCCACCTCAGTCACACAGAACTGACCATAGCAAATGTGGTGACCGATTCGGATCATTTTGGTGGGGGCCCCTGGATTTATGCACGCGACCCTTTGTGAACAAGGTATTTAAAAATAATCTTTAAAACAAGTTTTATATGATGCTGAACTTAATTGTTTTATGATATTGAACTTAAAATCAGTCCCATCAGACTAAGACCGACACTGCTGTTACTTTATTCTGACACCTGACCAACCAGTTCTTGCACTAACATCTTAATGCTGAGTGCTAAGCGAGGCAGCTGCTAGTACGATCTTTAGAAGTCTTTCATATGACCTGGCCGGGGCTCGAACCCACAATCTCCCTCATCCGAGGCAGACACTCTAACTACTAGGCCACCGGCACGGTTTGTTCAGGAAGTAAGACAATTACCAGCCCTAATCCCACTATACTTATCAGGGGTGAAAGCTTACACAGTAAGACTAGGGTAACAGTGCTATGCTGCTCAGTTAGCAACCTTAATGCAAAAGTAGTCCATCATTCAAGCATTATTTTCTAATTCTGGAAACAGTAATGCGGCCAGTGCTTTTAAAATGAAATTCTTTACTGACCACTTAACGGTGCCTTCAACGGGACAACTACTTAATTCATAATAAAGCTAATCATAAAAAAACATTAAATGCTGAATACATGTATGTAATAAAAACTATGCACTATTCATTGATTCTGTATAAGCATGGATAAGAAATGTCAAGACAGAAACAATCATGCTCTGTTTTGACAAGTTATGCCCTCCTTACACACAGAGGCAAGGTTCTCAACAGATTCATTTGACAATTGATTCAAAAATTTCAAGGGCATTTTGTTATATGTCTTCTCAAGGGTTGTAATCTAAAGCTTTCCTAAAGCTTTCCTAACACTATGCTGTATAAGTTTCGATATTGCAGCTATATTAATGTGCTTTATAAACACGAAATCATGGTCTAAAAACAGCGGATGCAATAACAGTTTCATCCTGCCCCATTTTGATGATGTACTGTTTTGAGTCAAAGTCATAACTCCCAGTTCTAGTAATATGACTGAAAAATAGCTAAAGCTACATTAAACAATGCAAATCACACACAAATCCCAGTTCTCATGAGAATGAATTTCTCAATGACAAAAATGTTACTTGCCATAAAAATATATATTACACAAATTGTCCTTTTTTGAATTAGTAAA
This sequence comes from Sinohyriopsis cumingii, assembly GCA_028554795.2. Lineage (NCBI taxonomy): Eukaryota > Metazoa > Mollusca > Bivalvia > Unionida > Unionidae > Sinohyriopsis > Sinohyriopsis cumingii. Next base: position 95,414,701 of record CM068838.1, read on the forward strand.
GTTCTCATCAAAGTCCTTAGAAACTATTTTGATGAAGCAAACCATCCTCTGCCTAAAACAGCCAGATACTAAACATGTGTCGGCAATGTGAAAGACAGTGGACACCTACATCAGTAATACTGTTCAGAATAATGTATTGAAATCTCAATTTCAAAGAAGACTGTTGTTACCGATTTTCTTAGGTGGTTCTTTGTTACCGTAAATACTTTTATAATATATTTAATAGCTGTATCAGTGTCCTTTATATTTGTTTTAGGGGCCCCGAGTGGCCAGTGTCTAAAGCACTCAACGTTCCTGATCAATGCCATCTCACCACGGTCTATGCGTGTTTGAGTCTCAAGCTCGGCTAACGTGGGTACTTGAGATAGCATGTCAGCAGCTTTTCGTGGGTCGCTAGTTCTTCCTATGGTTTTCCAGGGTACTTCCTCCACCAGTTATACCGGCCGCCATACATATCACATCTTGTGCTGAAACCTGAAATTAAATCCTTCAAAACAACATTTGAAAGTACTATGATCTTAAATCTAAGGATAAAAGCAATTTTACTTTAAAAGTCAACTTCTAACAATCCTTTAATCTTGATATTTAACTCAATCTGACCTATATACTTTAGTTCCTTTGCAGATAATCATGAACATGGTAAGAATGATAATAAATTGAAATCAAAATCTTCTCCTGTAACTTTGTCTTTTGACTATGATTTTCTTCACTTCTCGAGGAATGAGTTATGATGGATGCATATGCTTATGCACAATGCCCATTTATTTTTTTATAAAGCTAAATATGATAGGGCATTTTTTTCTAACAAGTAAGCAATTTTAGTATAATACCATCACGATTTTCTCAAATTTTATTATTTTTGCTTTCGAGAAAAAATCTTTCCTCAATCAAAATTATAATAAATATAACAAAAACCTTTGGGAAATTAAAGTGAGTTGTTATGTCTCATTTTTCTGGTAAATTTGAGCTTTTTATGTACTACTATTGTACTACTTTAAAACACTGTTGTCTACCGTAGCATATATTACAACAGTGGCACGGAGAAAAGAAGACTTGTGTGAAGGTGCGAAGTGTGACAAATCTAAACTCAGGTAGTTTGGGAGATATATATTTATGGATGACGTCACCAAGATTTGTATGTGGGAACTATATATTTATGGTCAAATATGACCTAGCTCTGAGCATGGATAATACGTGTATATGTTTATAGCACAAGACAGTGACGTCTTCTGATGTCCAATCTAGGCCAGCTATTAATCATTTGCTAATAATTGCAGGGAGATAGCACATGTAATAGTCCATAACTCTGTATCACTGTAATAGAACTTCATTGAAACAAATATTACAACAGACGTATTTGTCCAAGAAAGCTGTCGCCAACACTGTACGTTGATGTAAGCAATGTTGACTACTGTATATATGTATGGGATAGTCCTTAGTCAAATAAAGTTCGTTTGAGCTTAGTGTGGAAGTGTAGAAGTATAAATAATAATGATACTTAACTTTCTGCAGCAATATACGTGCTGATGTGAAAGTGCTCTCAGATATAACATGCTGACATGGCTATCCCATTCAATAACAACAGCAAGTTCCACTAAATCGAGCTTAAACTATAGTCAAAATATACTTCTCCATTTGTTTGTAACCCCACTCCAATTTAAAAAACAAAATGCACGAATGAGATCAGAGATGCTCAGAACTTAATCAGTTCATTTATTGATTTATAATTTCAAACCTAATTATGCCAATGGTGGCCCTCACACAGTTATCATCTGAGCATTTCACTTCAAACGATGTTTTCAGTTTAAAAGACGACCATGCTTGTCAGTCATTTCTGGTTCCTGGACAAATCGATGTTCAGTGAAGTAGTGTGTGCACAACTACACATGTATGTACATATAAGGAAAATACTATGTCATATGTTTCCGATATTTACGTCATATCAAGCACACACACAAAAATGACAAATACAAATGTGCCATTCCTGTGCATTTACCAAGCGGTGTAATTTTCATAATTATGAGTGGAAAGAGATGTAAAACTAAACTCTCAACATTATGTTAATTTACGGTATTATCCGGCAGTTACCGAATAGGATGAACTATAATACTATGTTGTCTGAGGAAAAGAGTCTCACCCATAGTGTATGCAATATGCTGCCGTGATAGTATGGAAAAACTGCAAAGCTTGAAAGGTGCGGAGGATGCTAGTGTTATTGCCACTAGGGTCACTGTCAGGTTATAAATTCAATGAATAAAATTACTAACATCTGTGCACTTTTTATCACATCAAATATTTGCTATTTACGGAGCACAAACAAACGAGGGACTCTATCTATCTATAGATATGCTGACACAGTCACACTTGGGTTTGGCTATTAAGCCACGGATGGTGTGTGGTCAAAGATGAAGTAAAGACAGTCAGAAGAGTAATGATAGGAATGGCAGAAATAAGTAAAAGGGTGTCAGTGTATATTTTCGTCCCTTTTTATTCAGACCAATCCGGCTAAAAAAGCAGCGATGAGGTATGAACCTCCAATAGGCATAGTCCTGAGAATCACTAGGTCTAACTTGTAGCTGACTAGTTCATTAGAACGTGATTTTGGAACACTCCTGCTTGTGATATACCAAGACAGGATTCAGGCTATAGTAACCAAGTTTGTTTATCAACGAGTCTGTCATGTACAGAGCCTTATTTTCTGCTGGGAGATATATAGTGTCATCAAGAGTGAGAACGGTACTAGTGTGAAAGGGACCAACCATTTACTTTTCAAGGGTATCGGGTACTGAGACATTGGTATTCTATTTTCCTTTCCTTGCCTATCTGACTTTTTAAAACTTTCTTTTTCTTTTTCGGTATTTGTTTGGAATAAATAGCACGAAAAAGCACACTATTCTTCTTGTACTATAAAGTTCATATTCTCTCTCGACAATGAAGTTGAAAAGGAAATAGAGAGAGAGAGAGAGAGAGAGAGAGAAAGAGAGAGAGAGAGACGGTTCTTCGTTTACCAACTCTTATGACATCAATGTGAACTATTTTTATATGGAAATATAATAATCAAGACGTTAGTTATTATATAGTACATGTATTATATAGTACATGCATTATATTGTACATGTATATAGTACATGTATGACAGGTCAATTTTAAGCAATTATACGAGCACCTGTGGATGGAACCGGATGCAAGGAAGTTGTCACAGATAAAAACTAATGAAAGAACGAACAGCTCTTTGGACGAATATAATAAACAATTTTATATAGAATATATTTGTTTCTCACCAGATTGATCCAGTACGTCTTGCCATCTTCCAAGATGCAGGTGCATTAAGTCTCGAAGCAGTAAAATCCATGTACACACAAAACCACGCGCCAGAAATACCGCCCTATATCAGCCGCTCCGGGCTTAAAATAATGCACTTTCTGCTGGCATCACCAGTTTACCATTTTAAAAAATCACTAATAATACTAATAATTATTTTATGAGTCGTATTTATAGATATACGAAATTTACAGTGACGCTGCACAGTAGCGATGTTCTCACTGGATGGTAAACAATCAGAAGTCATGCGCCTTCTGCTTGGCTAAGCGTTTTGCATACCAGTCTACCGCCCAAACAGGGTCGCAAATTGTGTTAACAGTTCACACTGAGTGCAAGTATCTGTCCGATATTACCGACTTTGTGACGACTTTGACAATAACGCGTAATTCATCTCTTATGATCATTCTCAACCTTTTGCCAAAGAAACATTTCGAGGACTCGTGTGTGAGCGCTCACAATATAGTCCAGTCCTCAACATGTTTGTGTGCACTCAAACTCAGGTCCTCGCAAGTATACCAAAACACACCCACATACACACACACAAACATATATGCGCTCAAACACACACATGCATGCATACACATACATACACACACAAATGCACATACATACAGATACACACACATACAAGCACATACATACATACACACATAACACACATACACAAATGTATAATTTAGTCTGACTTTATATGTCTTTTACCAACATGCATGACATGGTGATATTTAATACCACAACGGAGAGGATCATGTAGGTTGTATCCTGTGTGTTTCCTTGTATATTAGAACTGTTTGGCATTAGGAAATATTGAAGCTATCATTAGAGACTAAATTTCAACAGAACCCAAACCGTATATATCAATTTACAAGCGAGTTTTAGTAATTTATTGAAAAACACATATCCAAACCATAATTAACACATAACAAATTGTTACATACATTACTGAACATACCACTCACATAGCGAAAACGTAGAATACATGAACAATTAAACAACGTTCGCTTTACGGTTCAAATTCCTACATCTACCACTATCCGCAATAAATGCATTCAAGTGCTTAGAAAAGGGTCGCAGCGACCCATACTGGGTGACAAAATGTTTTGTTTTTTAATACCCTGCAAAGCACCGGTAGCTACCCTGCACTATATATATTGAAGGAAAAGGGACAGTGTTTTCAAAGTGTATCCGGACTATTTAAAAATATAAAGTTTTCGGCTCAAAGATACGACTCATACAGTTAGGATATTGAAAATGTATTTAAGCGATATACTTTGGGAACGTACTTTAGTTTTTTTTCGTTTATAGTGTGTATAGTGTTTTGGGTCTAGTATCTTGATTAATTAGTGTTACCATTTAATATATATTGTGTATATTACATAGTTAGAGCGATAGCTATTATCAATCATTTCGGTAGATATATTATTTTCTGTGCCTTTTTCTTGCTTATATAATTACTACTGCCACGTAGACTGCATATAAGGAGGTTGATTAAAATCGTCTTAATGCAATTTGGATTGTATTATCCCTTGTCGCATGCAGATGGAGAAGAGCTCGGGTCTACTTGCTGCCTTATTTCTCTGCATGTAAGTTGATTATTGTAGAGCAATGGGCTAGGTTCGCTTTATTTAAAATATCTTTAATGTCAGAACAAGTCAATCCTTCTGTGAGAATAGCAGAGTCAAAAGTAACATGCACATAATGCAAAACTTTGTGCAGATCGTACTCTACTGGCAAATAAAGGACCTTGAATTTAGGAATTTATTATTTCGTGGTTAGATTGCGTTTTGTAGTTGCCAGAAACAAGGTGCTAAATTTGTAAATGTATCATGTCAGGATGGATACATTTTGTACACGCCAAAACCACACTCTTAAATTTCAGAATTCGTTTGAATGGGGCTGGATTGCGTTTTGTACATGCCACAAACACACTCCTAAATTTTAGAATTGTTAAGGCTTGAGTTAGAATGCGTTTTGTGTACGCCACAATTCACTAAAATTTCAGAATCGAATAGGTTGTGGATGGACTGCATTTTGTTCATGCCACAAACACACTATTATATTTCAGAATGTATTACGATTGGGTTAAGATTGAGTTTGGTAGCTGCTAAAAAAAACACATTTTAAATGTTCTATCCTTTATTAGCTTTGTTAAGGAGCACAGTAGACTACAGGGCTGAAATGCATTACGTTGGGTTTGGAATATATTTTGTAGATGACTGAATCATATAAATTTTGAAATTAGTCGTTCATTTTGCAAACAAACTTGAAGACGAGAAACGTGGAGCAATACGGGCCAGGGGAATGGTTAGGCGATTGTAAAAGTTAAATGAATAGACCTTTAAAGAAAATGATTTTGTTTATAGTCTTAAGCGTGTCACCCAAATCCTAAATTTCTGTCATTTCAGAATATTTACACAGCAAGGTATTACATGCGGACAGCTGAGGTAAATTTCCTCCACTCACGATTTCCATGTCTCTTCGAGTAGTTGTACAGTTCTTATTTTGATAGACATTAATGTGCCTGCATTAATATTTCATTGATATCTACAATCCTAGTTATATCTACATGTTTACACGTGTATTAATATTTACTTGGTATTGATGTGGTACTATTTATAATAATTTAGTATTCCAAGTTGTAATTTTGTCATTAAGGTATTTGTATGTCTTGGTAATACTGATGCATTCATGCTCAATATATCTTCAGTTTTTATGTTTTCGTTGTTCGATTGAGAGAGATTGGTGAGTCAAATTCGTTGATATCATATTCATATTCCTTTGATTGATAGAAATAAAATTAGTACGGTTGTCCAAGTTGTCTCCACCAGGTGTAGATATGGTTAGTTGATAGAAAGATATCAACGAAAGGGTCAAATTCGTCTATGCCAGGTTTAACAAAAAAAGAACAGTGCTAGAGACATTTTTATCTTTACCAGGTGTACATTGCACTGGTTAATAGAAAACAATCAGTTAGGTGGTCAGATTTGTCTACAACAGCTTTAGATTGCATTAATTGATAGAATGAGATCACTGAATGAGTTAAATGTGTATTTACCAGTATAGATTTCATAAGTTTATGGAAAGAAATCAGTGCGTCAAATTCGTCCGTACCATATGTAGATTGCATTGCCTGAAAATAAAACCAGTGACTGAATCCAATCCGTCCACACCAGGTGTAGAAAGAGACCAGCAGTGTGTAAGTCAAACTCATCTATTCCAGGTGAAGATTGCATTGATTGGTAGAAAGGGGTCCAGCGTTTGTGGATCCACTTTGTTTAAAAAGACATCAGTGATCCATCGTCGTCTATACGCGTTATGATATATTGAAAGTATTTAAAAAGCATAACCTAAAGCAGATTTTTCATTCAGTGGTACGTACGCAGGCCAAAGAAATGTATATGATATTTGTACGAAAAGGATGTGCCTGGCGTTTTCAAAACGTTTTCTTATTATGAACATTTTGAAACAGCTGACCAGTTTAGAATCCCTACAGTACCTTGTAATTCCAGTCATAAACAAAGGACAATTGTATTGCTTTAGTTAGACACATGGATATATGCAGTCATAGTTTCAGACGTTATATTTCCTTATTTTCATGGTTGAATTAGGTCGTTGTTTTCCTTCGGTATCGATATACTCGTGTTTCCATTGCCTAACGCAGTCACTATCTATAATACCAACACCAATCTGCACGTTGGGATTTCAGTCTTAATTAAAAGCTTCAGACAATGGTGATGACTCAAACTGTTGCATATGAATTGTTGTTATGTTGGGTTTTAAGTCAAATCAATACATTACTGACTATCTAGTGCAGAGAAAATAGGAGCAAGGTGCCTTGATCAGAAACTCACCCTGAAACCAGGCATTATACATACTCCTTAACTGAATTTCTGCCATACTATGCGATACTGAAATATAAATAAAGATACATCAATTCCCATAAAAACTGAGAATTTCAAGGAATGTATTTATTGTTACAGTAAGTTCGGCTTTGATATACATAACAAGTTAGCAGGACTGTTTGTGCTGACGGATCGAACAAAGAGGGATGGCTATATCAGTCTTGATGAATTCATCAGCATTTCCCTGGATAAAGATTTCAACGGTATATAGAATATGGTTTCTCATTAGTAATAACTATACATTGAAATTAATTTTATCAAATGACAGAATGACTATCATATTCATTTTCATACTTTGCCACAAATGTAATGTTTGGATAAGGCAAACACCCATCTTAAAACAGTTGCACGATTAAGTGGTTGTGATTGACAGTAAGGATACTAATCTGCACAGATAGACTTTGCCAAATCAATAACGCTTGTACCAGGAAATGGCCAATCAGAAACATTTGCATGACTAATGTGACTTAATTGCAGTACGTACGAACGTAACAATGTGGTGACGTTAATTAGAAGTGAACCTTCTTTTTTATTATGTTTATAAAGAGTAGCTGTTTCTCTTGGAAACAAATTTACTTTGATAATTACATAAAGTTGGGGCATTCATATATCAAAGCACGGATTTTCTCCATGTCAAAGCATTGTGCACATAAAGAATTATATAACATAACCCCTTATTGCACGAAGTATTCGTTGTTATTCGTAAATGCTGATATTGTATATCAGGTGATAACTCCATCTCAAGACAAGAGTGGATCACCGTAGATGCTGCACTTGGGATATTTGACGGCGCGACCTCCATCAGGATATTTCAAGCGTTTGACACAGATAATAATGACGCTATTACATTACCCGATGTTATAGCCACGTTCAGTACCTTTGATACCGCAATCAGTAAGTAAATTAAACATACATTAGAAAGCGTACAATAATTCGTTTTTTTACCTATAAATTCATGTAGACAAGGCAAGAGGCATTCACACCCAAAACATCGTAAATGTATAATAGGGCAGGACATGAAGTTTCCTCCATCAATGAAGAATACGGAAAAGGATTTTGCAAAAATATACAAAGTATAAAGGAAAAACTGGTGTAATGAATGTTGGGCCCTGCTGTGTCGGGCAGACGATAATCGACCTACATGACATATGTATGGCAAACAAAATGCGTCAAAACTACCGGTATCCAAATATAGTCACAACCCTAATTTTTGTCATATATTATTTTGGAGGCGAAACGATAAAATTAATTATTACAACTAAACAAATACTGGTATCGTTCTACATGAGTTGGCAATCGTAGAACAGCATTTTCAATAAACCAGTATTATATAGTCTATATTTGCTGCCTCACCACAAAATACCTGCAAAAAAATCATTTTTATTTTCAATTATTACCACCCTACACTCCACTCCACGAAAGAAAAATAATTTTCAAAAGCTAACACATTACATGTTTTATTTGTTTTTTAGACGGCAACATTTCTTTATCAGCCTCAAATCACATTATTTTCATTTTTACTTTATCATTTCTTTTATCATTTTTAAATATACATTTCTTATCAATAAAAATCATTTTATATTTTCTTCTTGGCACGACCGTTATTTTCGTTTTTTTGTTCCAGTACTTTTGATCCATACAATATGTCCTAAGGTGTGCATGATGCATCAACTTTATTAAACTTACTTATGTTTTTCTATTCGACAAATATGGAGCGAATATTTAATTCATTTTTAGACTATTCATTTTTCATGAATTATTCTTCTGAGATTGCGCTACCTTCAGATTTAAACAAGTTCGTAAAATGAATTTTAGTTCATCCGAAGCTTCATTAAAAAAGGGCATTGCATAACTTAAAACTAGCATTAACTTGTATTTACTTTAACTAGCTCATTACACGCATTTACACGCTCTATTTCTCGCAACATACATGAAAAAGAAAACCAATAAAATGAGGAAAATAAATTATAAGGTTACGGAACAACCAGAAAAGAAACGCTGTCAAAAATAATAAAGAAAAACATGTCAGGTTGAACAAAAAAGTCAAGCAGCGAAACATTCAAATTGGATAAAAAATACCAAAAAGGAGACATTAAATAAGGGCAAAATGTTAATTAGGTAATAGTTGAAAGAAGTCAGTATGAAGGAACTAACTAAATCATATGCATTGGTAGATTTTGTCGATATTGTCTTAGTTTAGAATGCATGTCTACATTGAGACAACTTTTATAATCGAGTGTTACTGATAAGCCGAGTGAGAACAGTGAGCGTGTACAACACGTAATGAAAGGAACCAGTTAGACTTGGCACGACAAAATTACATGAAGTCCCTTTCCAGACATGGCCAAAGAGGAAATGCGAAAAAATGGAGTAATTTACACAATTTACAAAGTAGTATTGAATCATCTCAAACACACGGTTACATAATGTTTATAATAAAAAAATTTTAAATACAATAAAGTCACAATCAGTCGCGGATATTGAAAGCACCAAAATTAAACTATTCATATTGTATGTTCTCATTGTGCAATTTTATTTTAATAGCACAAAGGATAAAATCTGACCAAATAATGAAGTAAGCAAATTGAGTACCAAAAAAAAAATAACGGATAGCTTACTTTCGAAGAATACATTTATTTGGATTATACAGTCTAATCCAAGGAAAGCAAAATATCTTGCTGAATCTTGCACAGCTCATACAAACAATATATTTATGTCCACACTTCTATACTTCTTTCAGGTAAATGTGAGAGAACGTTCTCAGAGTACTAATATTGCATCAACAATAAAAATTACAGAGAAAGATATAACTACTCTGTTACAAAAGACCGACGAATACAAAAAATAGTTGAGACTGTGGAATAAAACCGAGGGTGTTACAAGAATGTGTAAAAATGGACATATTTATGTTTTTTATTAATTTATTTATTGATTAAATTTTTTACTCATGAGGCTAGATCGTGAAATGATATGAATATGTCAGCTGTTAGTTAATTTCCGCTCCTTAAATGGGACGTGTTATTACCATAGAAAGACAACCTCTGAAGGGAATATACATTTCAAATCCAATTGATAATATAGATGTTCAATATACATTGCAGTATAGAGAATATATATTTGTCTTCGTCGACTAAAACCAACGAAAGCATTAATTTTCATTAATATCCAAGTGGGCATCACATATAAGAAAATAATAAGGCGTGTTCTGCACATGTAATTACATTTTAACGGATTGAGGTCTTTAGCTGGTTAAGACTATTACTAAAAAATCTTCGAAGTTGGGATCAACACTTAGAGACGCACGCATGTCCCACACATTAATAATTCTAGGTTCACGCACGTATTGCTTGTATTATCGAAGTTGGTGTTTTTGCTGTTGTTTTTTCTTGCATGATGCATTGTCGAATAGAACGCATATTCCAAACATCCACTGTGATATTTTCTCACAATGATTGCTGGTCGCCGCGCAGTACGCTGGCGTTGGATTTTAACTGGACTTTAACATATAATATGAATCTGTCCATGCTTCGATTTTGATCCTGAGTTGCAAAATTGTCAAAAGTCTTTAGAATCGTTTCAAAGGTTTCGTCCATTAGCACATTAATTGACGTGGTGTCTTTGCGATTTAAGATCAATCAATCACCTCTTTCATCCACGGTCTTAAGACGTTAAAAACTTCACCATTCTCATGGTTTGTCAGAATAATCAAATTCAGATGGGAAAAAATCTCATTTTAACCACTGAGTTGTCCGTGCGCTGTAACTTTGATATAGTTGTTAAAACTCATTCTAGAAGGAATTTTCACAGCGTCTTTAGCTGGATCGTTTTCGATTGGGATAATTGTCCAGTGATCGTCTAATTTAAACAAGACGTTTATGTAGTTCAATCTCATGGACTTAGAACTGAGGTCCATTTTCGGCAGCCGCAGTTTTGTTGATCACTGCGGTACGGAATCGACGCTCTCGTTCATCGCCTGTCACATGTGATATTTCATTCCGCGCGACCCCGATAGGAATTATTAAGTAATACTGCGCTGCTATTTCACAAAGTTCCTACACGGTCAAACGGCCATAACATTGCAACTATGTTGATTTTTCTCATTCAGGTTATTATTCGTATTCAACACTTTCGTGCTAGTTGCTTGAGGGTCGTCTCATGTGGAGTGTTATATACATTACAACATCAGTGTCTCACTAATAAATGTTTTTAGTATTATTTCTACTTAAACAAGATCACAAACTGCAATGGCTTCTATCCACGCTATTATTTTATTGACTTTATCTTTTTCCTCAACATAATCGTCAGGTGTTTCTACAATAGTATATTTGGTGCTACATTGCCTGCTCACGCGACATCATTTTAAGCATAGTCAAAAATTCAGACCAACAAGTAACGCTCGCAAATGTGCTATACATTATTCGAAATAGCACCTACTGCCACAAAGGTCATGTTATGTAAAACATACACGTATGCATTGATTACGCCCTGAATTCCACTGAAATTGTGATGCATATCGAAATGATTTCTGACACAGCAATATCTAGGGCAATCTCACAAGAATATGAACTATTCTGTCATGGCCTCCTATAAACAGAAACTTTTAGTATATATATATGGTCTTAAACAAACTAAAAGAAATAAGTTAGCCAACAAGTTTTGTAAGACTGAACAAAGAAATCAGTACTTTATGTCATAAAATGAAACTTTAAGAGGAACATACAATGTTGTGAATTAAATGCAAACTTAAAAGCCCAAACATAATGAATGCTCCGAATGAATTTCATGTTCTCGAATGTATTGATGTGTCAGCATTCTTAGTGGATTGCAAATATTTTGTACAGTAATTATTTAAATAAATTCACAATAATCACGTCTTTGTTTTCAAATGAAAATGAAAATGTGAGTACTTTGTAAATCCAATGAATAATCAAGCAAATGTGCCCGCTCAGCATTACACACAAATGCAGACTGATATTAAAGCAAGAACAAAGGAAATAAAAATTAATTAATTAATCAACTCTCGTCCTTATTTACACCCTGTTGACGGTCGTCGTAATATTTTCCTACCTTATCCATGTCACAACAACTCCTAAGTGAAAGAAGTCACAGAAACAAAAAACGTCACAACATAACCAACCTGACTGAACTATCCAATGGGGAATCACCCCAAACATGTAAAAAAGTTAGTTCTCAGGATTAATTTTAATCATTGTAAATACCTATTTATAACTCTTACCCAATATACAGGAACTCACCAAAAGTAAATAACACTATATATATATATATATATATATATATATATATATATATATATATATATATATATATATATATATATATATATATATATATATATATATATATAGATATAGATATATACATAACAATAATCAGTGACAAATAAATCTGCAAACTTAGGTAAAATATTTGTACCTCCATATCGGTCTAAAAGAGCACAAGTGATATATCACTAAGTACTGCACCAAGCTGCATACTTCCGTTCGCAGCATCAAATACAATAATCATGAATGCTTTGGAGTTATTGTACATCATAGCTGTGATTGATTGTTTCTATGGACAGAGAAAATGTTTTATAAAATCTCTCCCACGGATAGTGAGTACCAATGTCCTTTTTCTTAATACTCGTAATGTATATCATAAACTGTTCTCGCTATTGACATTACTATCGTCCTAACCATGTTCACTCCCTCGCCTTAGTTAATTTAAAACTTTTTGCACAATATCCAGCAATGATTTTCTCTCGCGTTTTGTGATAAGCCTGACCACACATATGCCGTTGTGCTTCCGATACATTCCTTACTCGATTAATTTATCAAGATAGACCGGATAAGTATTTGAAGACTCATTCCACATATTTTGAGCCTCTTTGACAATTTAAGGAATATAAGGGTTTAATCTTTTCTCTGGAGTTTCAAACGTTCCGTTGTTTTCATAATGTAATTCCCGCAGACATAATTGCATGCATACATACATACATACATACATACATACATACATACATACATACATACATACATACATACATACGTACATACACACACACATAAACACACACATACATACATACATACATGCATGCATACACATATGCATTCAGACATGCATGCATATATACATAAGTAAATACAGACAGCAAACATGTGTACTGCAGTTTAGTTTAGCTTACTGTTAATCATAAAATATATGTCAAAACGAAGCGAAAGCAGCAAGATTTTTTAACTTATCTAATAATTTAGTTCCTTCAAATAAAAATTTGAAAATTCGAAAGACACTCACAGTATTGGGTATTAAATCCTTAAAAATCCTAACTGGTATATTATGTAACAGAGCCTTCACTGTCCTGATGTACCACAATGATATGATTATATAGTCTTTGGAGGATATTTTAATAATCCCAAAGTAGTGTCTTAACCCAAAAAGTCAATGATCACGTTGTAATTAGAGCAAATAATTTAAACAAATAATTCCTCTAAATTTATAACTGAACGTAATTATAAAATGTAATCGTTGAATATCAAAGATTGATTTTAAAGAGAAACTAATTGTCGCTCACCAAATTTCTTTAAATTTAAGTTTATCTTGATGTGCTACGAAGTAGATCTTCCAACCTAAAATTTAAAAAGAAAATCTTATTTACGTCTCCGAATCATTGCACAATCAGGTAGGCAGAACCCTCACGTACGGACAATAATTAAGCACACGCTCTATGTGTTGTGTAATTGTTTCATATATATCACATAATCTCTGGCACAGTCAATTAAAAACATAGCCAAGCAAAGGAAACAACATGTTATTTTAGTGATTAGTAACCTTATTCCTTCAGTAGAATTTTAGTTTCACAGGTAATGAATCTCCACATATGCAAGAGAGTTAGTCAATAATATTGGCCTGACTCCAACAGTCACTTTTGTGGTTGGGTTGTGTGCGTAATACAATTCTAGTAATATCTGTTGTTTTGTTCACCACGCGGGTATTCAAGCAAATCATAGCCGGGTAAGTGTATTTGTACGAGTAGTATGATAATAGTGATTGTTTGCTTAACAATCTATGTCTAAGCCTTCAACTCCGCGTGACTATATTCTGGCTAGGGCTACACATGGTCTCTTAATTTGGCTGTGTTGCGCTCCAGGATGGAAATCAGTAGAACATTGGTCTAATATACCATAAATGCATTAAAATATGCATCATATTAAAATAAATAGGTAAATGTCATTCTTCCAATGACACTTTACATCAATAAGGTGGAAAGATGAACACGGAGCAACATTCGACACGATGTACTAGGAAGGTAATAATTACCATTATGGAACAAATGAACTCTATAATATATTTCTAAAAATGAGAACCATTAATTTTACTCTAACTGCGTCTCTGGAAGTTACAAAAAGGTGAAGATATATATTCCAAGCTAATGTATCAAATTTAGAACATAGTGAAATGTAATGAAAATACAAAAATGTAAATGCACCTATATAAAGTCTTCTCAAATAAGATCAAAGAAAGAATTGAACAAACTAGACAACCTACCATGTATTTTGCTACAGTAAGGTGTAATACATCTACAAAATATTCAATCACGAAACATTTCCTCAACATTAATCACCTATTTTAGGGAACGATTTTCCATACCACACGAATGAATTGAATCGGTACACATCTACAGACTTTGAACATGCAAGTTTTTCAGAAATTTCATTCATCCTTTGAACCTTGACAAATAAATGGTAGAATCAATATTTAAGACACTCAACGCTAGAGGTAGTTTTGGATCACATATATCTAATGCAGAGCAATCGTGACAAAGTAGAAACGTGCAAGAGTAAGACAAACACAGATATAGAATTACAAAAGAGAGTGGGAAAATACTAAGTGGTAGTTCAATGTATTTAAACAATTACATTTTAGGTTAAGTTTAAAAACTTGAATAGTTTGCGTCATATTTCAAAGGGACGAAATTACAGCATCTTATGAATGTAATACATCTCCATTTACTGTTAGTAACTGTCCTGATATTGCAAACATATTGAACAAGAAAAGCTGGAATGTAGTGCTAATGATTGCAAGCGATTAAAGATTTCGATACAATTTGTAAATGATGATTCCATGTAAAGATACAGATCAGGGACTCACATCACATTGTGTCAGTCAACAAAACACTACAGTGTGGATAGCTTCAGCTGCTTGTGTAAGCTCCTACTGGCATATTGCAGGTATATTTCCAGATTTTGAAAATTGCAATATGAAAATGCAACACTTTTAGATGATGAAGACTCATTACAAAATAAAATAATATATATACAGTGTCAAAGTTGATACTCAGCAAACATGGAGATACCTGCAGAAAGCAAACAAAAGCATGACAACCGTGCATATAAGTCTCTGCAGTCTAACTGCTGTTGTGATATCGGCTTACAAATGTGAATATAGCAAAGGAGTATGTACTGTTCAATACAAGAAAGCATTTTCATGAAATGAAGTGACATTGTGTCAGAGAAAGTTTATCCTACTGACTGCCTCTACGTCCTTCAGCAATTATATAAACGGAAGAGAGAACAGATAAAAAGGGTCAAAGTTTAAAGTATTGTACAACACTTTTAAAATTGTAAGAGATATTTATTTCAGAGCAGCTAGCTTACGAAACAGATTATAAATGCTTGGTAAAATATTAGCAGCAAGTAAATATTCAAATGTGAAAATTAATTTTACGGATGACTATAAAGGGTTATTTCTGTACTACCATGTAATATAGTTATGAAGCTGAAATGTTGCTGATTCAGGGTACTTTGCAAGTATTGGATAACATGCTCATGCAAATTAATCAGACTATTGGAGATTTCATTTTATTACCGAATAACATGGCTGTTTAAGAGTATTATAGTCCTTGTGATTAGGTATCTCTTTATGACACAGAAATATAGTGCTACTGATAAGGGTATATTTTTTATTGCCAACTAACATGGTTATGAAAATGAAGTATATTATTCGTGATGAGAGTAACATTTTGTTACTGAGTCAAATAGATATGGAACCGAACACGATCCGGATTAAACAACAATTTAAATATCTTACCTAACTCGTTTAAACTCGGCCTAAAAACTACTATCTATTTAGAGATGAACGGTATTTCAAAGAATGATAAGCAATCTCCAAAAGTCGAAAACAATTTTATAGAGAAGACAACATGAGTAATAATTATATATAAAGACAAAATGAATAATGATTATGCAGAGAAGAAGGATTATGATGATGATGTTACTTTGGAACACCCCACATCTTCCGAAGCATCTTATACGTTAAAATATGCTGTTACGATTCGACTTTTATGTTCAAATGACACAGGGTGATCAAGAAGTGTGACCTAGTCCATTTTAGATACGTGCAGACCAACAACATAGCCTTGGCGCACGAACGTAATCTAACATTGAAGGTAGCAATCATTTATAATGATGCCATTTGTTGGCTCGTGATTGTTTGTTGCCTATTTGAAGCCGTATCTACACCTCTGATTAAAAATGCTAATAACTAATTCTTTTATGACACATCAAGTAAATTAACATTATACCAATCGACTTTATATATTATAATTACTAAATATCTATCTATCTATCTGTGTGTGTGTGTGTGTGTGTGTGTGTGTGTGTGTGTGTGTGTAAGCATGTCTAATACATTTGTCTTGAATATTAAATTTTATCTCTCAACATGAAATTTATTTCTTATCAATTCTCTTATTCCTACAATGGTGATCGTCCAAATTTTGTCAAAGGTTCCAATAGTTCCAAATAATCCAGATCGGATGAGTGTCGGTTGGTCTATTTCGTTTTATAATCATTTGTTAATCAGGCAAATAGGTTTCTTCCTAAGGTGTTTGTTTCACGTCTCTCTCCTGTTAACTGTTATTCGAGTTCATTTTAAAAAGAGCATATGCGTGATACTGTCATTTAAAAAGCTTTGCATATCATCGTATTTCACATTCTTCGTGAGTGATAAATGACACTTGCGCGATTACTCAAGCGTGATATTCTAATAATTCTCAGTCTTTATGTATGGTACGTTGGCAATGGTCAATTACTACAACTTGATAACAGGGCATTTCTCATTCGTCCATTGTGGTAAATTGCAATAAGCGATTCCAGTCAGCTTTGTGTCATAGCATTTCTCATTCTTCCTGAGTGGTAATTTAGAATGCGCTATTCCTACAATTGTATATTCAGACCACTTTTCAGATTCCATTACTCTTTATTTATCTCTAACCTGTCAATATGTACGAATCAAGTATTGAATCCCAATATCATACCCAAGGAAACATTTAGTTGTTGATTTTGTACAACGATATGTTCATGTTCACAGTTAGAGTATACAACCTAACCTGTAACTTCAACTGGTATGCTACTTCTTCGGCATATCTAAACGCATTATTTATATATATATATATATATATATATATATATATATATATATATATATATATATATATATATATATATATATATATATATATATATATATATATATATATTCCACATAATTACTGTTGCATTTTTATGCGAAACGCTGGCATTCTCTTGTAGCATTAGACCAGTGTCATGCCCATCAATCCTTTGGTTTCCTATGTAGGTGTATACAGCAGAACTTCGAAAAGTCTATGGGCTCTGAAACAAGCAGTTTGATTAACGATTTCGTTTATGTCCATTTTTATACACTATAGAGTATACAGATCTAGATATATTGTTCTAACTGACTTAAAAATATTGACTTTGAAAGTAACCTGCCATTATTTGTATCCTTTACTTATTTTAGGAAAAGACGGAAAAATCTCTTTGTACGAATTTCTCATCGCCTATCTTCGTCTTGTAACAGCAATTCCGAACAAGAAGATTGCATAACATACCCAGTTTCACTGTTTGGTGCAACAACGGATATATCAAATTCACCATCTGGGTCTAGATTCAGACAAAATTATTTGTTTCAATAAATTGATTAGCCACCGTTCAAGTGTTATTTTTAATTTACATAGCATGACACATTCTTTATAAGTGGACGATTTTCAGGCGTGGATGTTAATAGAGATAAAATCATAACGCCACAAGTATTCTCTCTCTTTCTTTCTCTCTCTCTCTCCCTGAAAGTAACCATTGCTAAGTATTCAATCTAAGTCGTTGAACAAATTCATACATTAAAGTTTTCTGAGATAAAATACAACTAAAATATATATGCTGTGAATATTCAGAACTTATCCAACTGCGATTTTACAACAAAATATGTTATAAAATTGGGCATGTAAATCGAAAGGTTAAAATTTGGTTATCATTGCTAGTAACACGAAATGCTTTGTCCGGATTGTGAGTCAGTATGTATCTAATAACTTGAAAATACAGTAAACTTATTAAGCATTCTTCAAGAGGAAGACGTTAGATATCGTACTTTTGGCATTAAGCGCTGTACTTCGTTATGACATTAATGGTCATTCATGTGAGGATTCTTTCTATTTAGGCTACGTTTTCGAATTTGTGGGTTTGGGTGTCCGATCGACCATGTATATTTTCCTTTCTTCTATCCATTTCACAATAACAGCCTGTAAATAATATGTGCATATAAACTATATGCGAAATGTCGGTTATCACTCCAAGTAACACTAAAGACGTTTTTTCTTGTATTCTAGTCGACATATATATCTCGTATATGAACTTGGTTATAAAAGAACATTTTTGGTACTAGTTCAAGCAAATTAGATAATACATATCATCGTTGCTGCAAATACAATTGCTGAATTTCCTTATGGCGTTAATGATCAGTCACTTGATTTTGTCAACCTTGTGCTCCTCAGACTATTGTTTATGAGCATAAATATACACGTGTTTAATCTGAACATGTCTGGTGTAAGACTTTATTACCATGAAATTACATTTCTACCGAAGTACACGGTCCTTTACTTACCGAACTGCAAAGCTATTAAAGATTGCAAACGATTGTGTATTTCACCGTTTTTCTCTATTTATTTATTTATTTTTACATAGGTAGTAGCAATATAATCTCTCGCAATTCTACATAACGGTGATCTAAGGCCATTACTTTAGCGGATCACTGCTATATCACCACTGTTCGCGTATTTTCGAGTCTATAATGAGAGAATGCGAGAAAGCTTACCTGTTGTCTTTCCCGAGGTTCGCAAGGTTCCTACTCGATCAGGTTTATTTGCCATAATATAAAGCCTATCAAGTGCTGCAAAATAGTGTTAAAGCACAAAACCACAACCGAATTATCCGTCAGCATATTCATTATTGTAGTTGTCACCTTCATCATCATCCTCATCTCAGTTTCACACATTCTATTTCTCTTCTGGTTATTCATCTTCAGTTAGCTAATGGAGAATTAGTGTAATTTATTCGGTAAATTCCGAGCCAGAGGTATTTATTATAAATGTTAATCATCAGTTTTCTCATTCGTTTGATTATCAAATAAATGTATATAAAGATACTGAAATATAGAAATATACCAGAAGAGAAAAAGGCGTCTAAGATGTGGGATACTACTTTCAGTACCATTATGAGGATACCACTTTTGGAACCACTACATCTTTCATTTAGGTAGTACATGTGCCATTATACATGTTTTTCGATCTGAATATCCACGTAGATGAATTCCATCTCTCTCTCTCTCTCTCTCTCTCTCTCTCTCTCTCTCTCTCTCTCTCCAATGTTCATCTTTTTCTCACTATCAAGTTCAGTTTATCTGAAATGTGTTAAGACGGTTTATCCTCTAGTACACATTTTTTTTTTATAAAATGAGAATGGGTCATCAAGAATGCCTACAAATGAATCACCAAATAATAAAAAGCATGCTACAAATATTAACATAACTAGTTATAATTTGTATTACACACGATGGGTCAGCGACTCAACTGCAGGATATGTTCAATTATATATTACCTTTCACCCGTTGCAACTTTCTGTGTCCAATACATGTTTTCTGAACAACGAAAGGTACACATTTTTGAATAAGAATGAATATTGGCAAGCTTTCAGATTGCACATCACCTAAATTTCGATTATGACTTGATCTTGATTTGCGATTAACATCAGGTAATGCCTGATTTGTCCATCTTTCTCAGACATGATTGATCATATGTCGACATTTATATGCAATCAATATTTCTTCTTATTCAAAAATGTGTGCTTTTGGTTGTTCAACGAAAAAAGAACAATATCAACCCAAATCTTAGCACTTACTGTTGTTCACTGATGTTACGGTCCAATCTATGTTATACTTCTGTATTACCCAACCAGAACAATGATGACTGAGGAACAAATGTTTTAAAGAAAATAGCCATTCCTTCATTTTAGCATGAAAACATTGACAAATACACAGTCTAACATATTATATGTACAATGTAAATAATTTATATAAACACTCCATGTTATATCATTAATGTAGAAGTGAAAATTCATCATATAGCTGTTGGTGTTAATTGCAAAGACACTGAATGGAGATTTGTTCCTTTAAAAACACATAATATAAAAAATGTTTTCTTTGTAAATATATGGAAATATTTCCCTCGTGCAGTAGAATGTTTTGTACTGCCACATTTTACTTTCTAACCGTTCGTTTACCTTTTATAATGTTTCCTATTTACATGTGATTTATTTATGTATATCTACTCAAACATACGTATATATTCTATATATTTTAACGTAGAATGTAGATAAACAACTTCACAAATAACATCAAACGTTGTAGATTCTTTTACTTCCCAATATTATGCAGTTTTAGCAAAGAATGAAAAAAAAACATTGTTCTAGAGTGTATGAGGAAGCAGATTCCGAATGAACAAATATAGGCAAATGTCTAGCTTTGGTTACTAGCATATTTCCAAGTAAAAATAAACGTCGAAAGACCATAGTAGTAAGGTGGGGTACATTAGCGACAATGGGAATTAGCATTACAGAGACCCCTGGGTCAGATTAGCGACAATGGAAATTTAACATGGCGAAAAATCGTGGGTCAGATTAGCGACAAGGGAAATTAACATGGAGAAAAATCGTGGGTCACTCTAGCGACAAGGGGAATTTAACATGGAACTATAGTGTGGGTATGTCTATGGACAAGGGGAAATTATCATGGGGAATAGAGTTTGGGCTTTTGGGATTTTTTTTTTTTATAAATTTTTTTAAATTTAAATTTAAATTTAAATTTAAAAAAGGGTAGGCAATGGAAAGGCTATCTCTTTTCGAGAAATATGGCTGGCCCTGAAAAGGGCCTTTGGGTTTTCTTCTTCTTCTTCTGCTTCTAGTTTCTTCTTTTTCTCCACCAAGTTCTTATTTTATCTCCAACACTCTTTCTCTTCTTTTCTTTCTTTTTTTCTCCTGCTCTTCTTTCTTCTTCTCTTCCTCCTCTTCTTTCTTCCTCTTTTCATTTTCTTCTTCTTTTTCAATTTTTTCATTCCATGCTCTCATCCTTATCCTTTCCTCTTCATCCTCCTTCTCCTCCTTTATTTCTTTCAACAGATCACTGATGATTACCTTCAGTTTTCGTAAATTGTTTATCTCCATCTTCACTCGATGGGGACTATAAGAATAGTGATCCTCGTTTAGGTTAACCAACATTTGCTCTATCATTCCTAAATTGTCGAGGACGTTTTGCAATTTTTCCATTTTGTCCATTTGGTTAGAAGCCATCTTCTTATTTATTCTTTGCAGAATGGTTTGAACGACGAATACTGTGGGTTCCTATACGAAAAGCGCGGACGTGAAGGAAAACATCCCCCCTACTTTTTCATTTCATATAATAAAACCCAAACTATACTCTCCACATACGCTAAGAAACAATAAACAAAATCCATAATCTACTATCCACACAATCTTACGTGAGCGCTTACAGAACCCTAACTATACTCTCCACATACGCTCAGAAATAATTAACAAAATCCATAATCTACTATCCACACAATCTTACGTGAGCGCTTACAAAACCCAAACTATACTCTCCACATACGCTAAGAAACAATAAACAAAATCCATAATCTACTATCCACACAATCGTACGTGAGCGCTTACAAAACCCTAACTATGCTCTTCACCTACGCTAAGAAACAATAAAGAAACCCATAATCTACTATTCACACAAACATACCTTAGCTCTTACAAGCACCAACAAACAAACACATACCCTCACACTATCTTTAAAAAGAGTTAGTGTTTATATTCACACTACTCTACCTACACATTGGCAAATTGATGGTTATTTCTTTTCTAGAGTATTGGGTAGCCCTGAAAAGGACTGTTTTTTTGTTTGGAACTTCATGGACACCTGGTTAATGGTGGCACCTTCCAGGCCTGGCGCCGCATACACATCTTATCCCCCAGTTACTTTTTACCTTTTGGGGAGAGAGAGCTGAGGCAGGATATGTCGCTTCAGAATCCCAATTTTCGCTCTCTGGGATTCTGAAATTTCTTCTTCTTCTCTCCTTTTCCTCCTCCTCCTCTTCTTTGTATCTTCTCTCCTCCTCTTTGTATCTTCTTTCCTCTTCTTCTTTATTTCTTCTTTCCTCCTCCTCTCTTATCCTTCCCTCCTCCACAATGGCTTCCGCGGCCAGTTCATTTAATATGCGCCTGGCATATTCCAGATGCACATGAAGTTCCAACAGTTTCTCCAGTCTCGTGTTCATTTTTAGTGTTGATCAATCAACAAGGGTAGTTGGACTGCCGAACGAGTTTCAATTTATAGTGAAAGCGCGTACGTGAAGGAAAACATCCCCCTAAAAACATAAAATTGATCCTACCTAGATCATGACCAAAAAAAAATAACAACGCGCGGACCTAAAAGAAACACTCACTCACTTTTTTATGCTACCCATCACTATTTTAAAATTTTGTTATAAATCACTTCAATAGACTATCCACATACGCAAAGCAATCCAATCTAACCCCAAATTTACACCTCAAACACCAAAAACAGACATCATTTTAATCTACTATCCACACCAACTTACGTGAGCACTTACAAACACACAAACACATACCCTCACATTTTTTATAAAAGAGTTAGTGTTTATATTCACACTACTCTACCTACACATCGGCAAATCGATCGTTATTTCTTTTCTTGAGTATTGGGTAGCCCTGAAAAGGGCTGTTTTTTTTTTGTTTGCTATGGCATTCTTTTAGTTTCTAAGAATGCGATGTCCTCTGAGGATTGACTTTCTGGCGATAGGTCTGCTTCTTCGAAAAGAGAAGAAGAACTATTTGGTGTCGATACGACAATCGACAAAGCCTCTGTCAGCTTCAGGTTGCTGCTGCTGCTGCTCTTGTTGTTGTTGTTGCTGCTGTCTCTGAAGTCTGTACTTCTCTGTCCATTCTTCTTTTTCCCTGTTCATTTCTTCTCTGAAGAGCTCTTCTATCAGGTCTTCAGTGATTTTTAACATTCTCACATTCTCTATTTCTTCTGGCTTCGGTATCAGACTGTGTCTGACCCTATGCAAATTCACGTAGGCTTTGTTGAGCTTAGCTAGTTTGGAGCACATCTTCGTAGGAGGATGAGTCGACAATGGATGGTTAGACTGGAAACAACCCCGGTTCTTAAAGTCAAAGCGCGGACGTGAAGGAAAACATCCCCCACACGGTTTTTGAGTCGCAACGTTTAGTGAGTGTCATGAGAGGGATAGTAAGAAATGAAAGAGCATCAATCCAACATTCTTATAGCTAAACAAACCACAAAGGCATTTTTTTCAAAACACAACATTTTTTATTCAAAAATCACTTAACACTAAACAACAACTCTAACATATTTAACAATAATCCAACAATATAACATCAAACAATTTTTTCAAAACACAACATTTTTTTATTCAAAAATCACTTAACACTAAACAACAACAACAACTCTAACATTTTTTAACAATAATCCAACACTAAAAGTTTCTCCACTAGGTAAAGAGGGATAACAGTCTTCCATGGTTTCTAGTAATCTAGGATGACTTCTCTCAAACTGTTGATTTCTATTGTATTATCGAATTCTGCATACAGGATGACGTTCGCCGTTTCGTCAGGGTCTCGGTCTTTAAACTGAATTTCCACACGAATCTGGCCGGATTTTATAGGATGGAAATGTCCGTCGTCGCTGCCTTGGTCTGGAGTGAAATCGAAAGCCCACAAAGCGTAGCCTCCTGCATAATCCTCGTACGTAATACCGTGACTGGTATTGGTTCTTAACTGTCCGGTGGCTTCGTACAGGGACAAGTACGATCTCAAGTAATTCTTCTTGGTAAAGTCAGGTTCGAAAGGTGGGGTACACAAGGTCTTGCCATCGCGACTGACTTCGATTTTGGACACGCCAAAGTGTTGAAAGTAGAAAGGATTTTTTTCGGCAGCTCCGTTGAAGGCTGTATTCTCGACGATACCAACGATCAAACGTTTGGGTAACTGTCCTTGGAACAGATGATCTTCGATCATGGATCGCTGTCCCTTGGGAATGGTGAAGGTTTTCACTTCTACGCGTCGTATGGGATACTTGGCAGTCGTTCTGCTCAACGTCTGACTGATGTCGTTTCCCACTTTAGGTAACACTTCCACACGGCGTACGTAGAGTCTGGCTTCTAGGATTTTGGTTTTGTAACCGTCACTATCAGCCATCAAATGGAAAGCGGCACTGCTACGATTCAGTCTCAGGCGGACAACCACCCCGTTCAGCAAATACTTTTCTTGCAACCACATGTCCAAATGCAAACGATCCATCAGTTCTAAACTTGTGTCGGCTCCCGTGATTCTCTTTCTTCGTTCTAGAAATCCATCATTGTTCTCTTTCTTTTCATCAGTTTCCAATATTTCAAACTTGGTAGGTTCGTCAGCTTCCCATACCACAAAGGCATTGAGATGAGTGTTCTTGGCATCTATTCCGTACGTCAAGAGATTTTCCAGGTAGGCACGATAAGGGTAAGTATCCATGCTGCTACTGACCAGTTTGTTATTCAAGTACAAGTCCACTCCACTGAACAAGGAATGCATGAAATTGTTGACGGGAGCTACTGCTTCATCGTCTATAGCACCTCCAGTCTTATCTAGAATTTTGACTTTCAGGTACAAGTAACTGCTATTCAGATCGATGTAATCTTCGGGCTGTCCTTTGATTTCAAACTCGATGGGGGCGGAATCGGTCAGTGAGGAGACGGGGTGAAATTCCACCCACTGGGATTCTTGCATGGTCATCATGGTAGGGGGCATGGCAAACAGATCCAGTTCCGTCTTGGAACAAGCGCAAGATTCTCGGTGCATCATTTTTTTTTGTCTCTTTTCTCAATAATCGAAAACGTCTAAATCTCGAACGGTTCTTCTTTTCTTGGCCTTTCTCGCTTGAAGTCTGGTGAAAGGGTGTTTTCTTCGTCGTCTCTTTCTGCCTTGTCCTTGCTGAATGCCTGACTCGGTAGCGTGCAGGGCATTTATAGGTGTTTCTCGTTGGCCTAAAATGTCTTTGCCCGTTTGCAGCAAGACATTTTTGCCTGCCCTCATGAAGGCTTCTTTAGGGTTTTGTTTGTCGATGATGACATTTTGGAGAAATTCTTTGCCTTGCGTCAGTGCCGCATCTTTCAAGGCGTGCAATCCGCGTGTCACCATCGGTTTCAACGCTGGGGCCACCGAACGAAAGGCCGATTTTAACATGTCTCCTAAGCCGTGTCCTCGCTGTCGAGCAACCCCTCGGTACACTGGATACATGACTTAAGAGTCGTGAGAGAACCGTTTTCGAAAATGGAGTTTCACCGTGACTTTTCCTTTGGTGAATGGAATATTTTGTCCCAAATCTCCTTTTATAGCAATGTTGACCGTGTCCAAATACGACTTGCTGACCGGCAAATAGTGAGGATGGACAAATTCGCGGTGGACGTGGTAAGTGTTTCCACCTTCCTCGTCAGCGTTCGTGGCAGAATCTACTTTGAAAGGATTGACACGCAGTAACGGTACGGAGGTGTGTCCCACCACGTTGTACTCCACCACATCGGAATACACAAACATCAAATTCAGTCCTTGGTTCAGTTCTACCGGGGCACGAAATAACTTGCTAAAAGACTCGTTGTCGTAAACGATGGGTAATTCGTTTTTCTTGAGCATGGTCTTTCTCATGTCCATGTCTCCGCCCAACATGTCAAACAATTCAGGACAAAATAAAATGGACAGGATTTTACTTCGTTCAAATTTCATCAAGAAGCGACGAGCTGCTTTGTGGTACTCCATGGTGACATTTTTGTTGACATGCTCCAAAGCTTTCAGAAACACGACATTAAACCTGGAGGTTATGGTGCTGACCAAATGTTGACCACTAAAATAATAGCCTGGGGGAATGAACAAGTGATAGGTGGTGTACTTTTGTGTACGGGTTTTCTTGTCATATTTGACATTGCTATCCACCCACTGTTGCATTTGCTCGTCATGAACTTCCACATCAAAAAATTTTGATTGGGAAGGACATTGAGGACTTGGGTCGGGTGAATCATTTCTACTAAAGCCACTTCCCAATGGGCTTCGTGATCTAACTGGATGGCCTGAGGTAATTTGGCCGTGTAACAGCACAACGTGTTCTTGGGAAACACCTCCATGGAACTGTCACTGGGTAAAGTTAAGTAAAATTGGTTTTGGTGACTCATAATTCCAGAGTTCTGTGGCTGTCCGAGGGGTTACTGGACGTCAGAGGCGTGTCTTCGTCTAAAATCGGGTTCTGGTTGTGATTGAAGTGGTGACTGACACTGGCACTGGACACAAGGTTCAAGGGGTTCCCGTTCGAGGTGAATTTCAGGGAGGGATTAGGAAGCAGGTAACCGATGCAACTGCTCAATAAAATGGTCCACAATTGTTTGTCTCCTTGTTGCAAACTCAAATTGGCGATGGCTGCCCCGATGACACAATACACCACGAAGATTTGGCAGAAAAAGACGATTTGCGTTTTAGGCACACGTTCTCCACACCACACCCACAAGGGTTGTTTTTGTAAATCTTGCACAGAAGAACTAGGGGAAGGAGGAGTGGTCGACGTAGCTGCGTCTGCTGTGTGAAAAGGCATGATGGTCACTTCTTTTTATAGTCGATGACTTGCGAAGCGTCGATCCAAGAATCAAAACTGGGCGGATATCCTTTCCAACGTACTTTGACTTCTTTGACACGTCGTTTGCCCACTTTACGGGTTCTGCGTTCGAGAATGCTTTCGATGTCGTACACGTCTTCTTTTTTGGTGACACGTTGTAACTCGGGCAAATAAAACGTTCCTTTGAGCACTTCTCCGTTCATGTCTTCCAATTTATAGACGGCAGGATGACGGCCATGCACTCGTCCAGTGACGCGAAACAATTCGGTCGTCCAGTTAGGCAAGTAACCTTTGTCGAAAGTGCGTTTGGTTTTGCCAATGCGCACCCAATCTCCTACGGCCAAGTCTCCACTTTTCTTGGGGACAGCCCTCGTCGGGGACGTACCAAACAGGCGCTCAAACACCAGCACTTCGTTGTCGGGAGTCACGTCTTGCGGGGCACGTCCAATGCTTCGATGGTAAGATTGGTTGTACGCTTGCACCAGGTGCGGTAAGATGTCGATGTACTTCAGAGTGTGATGATGCGTAAAATATTTCCACATGCGTTCTTTCAAAGTGCGTTGAAAACGTTCCACGATGCTGGCTTTGGTTTCGCGATTCTCGGT
The DNA here is from genome assembly GCA_028554795.2 of Sinohyriopsis cumingii. Classification (NCBI taxonomy): domain Eukaryota; kingdom Metazoa; phylum Mollusca; class Bivalvia; order Unionida; family Unionidae; genus Sinohyriopsis; species Sinohyriopsis cumingii. The sequence goes on from CM068838.1 coordinate 95,442,611, forward strand.
GGTAAAAAAATGAATGTCACGTTTCTTTAATTCTTTTTGGAAAGCTTGGTTCAGAAATTCGGTGCCTTTGTCCTTTTCCATCGAAGAGGGTGACGACCGCTTTGTTTCAGCACTCGTTGCAGGGCTCGCACTAACTCGCTGCTCGATTTGGAAGTCAAGGGTACGACCCAAGCAAATTTGGAAAAGACGTCGATGACACAAAACAAATATTTGTAGCCACGATTGTAGCTGGCCAAATGAGAGACATCGGCTAAATCGGCTTGCCATTGATGATCGATGCCTTCCACTCGGGTGCGACTTCTGGCAAACTTGCGTCGAATGGGTTTGTGTAAAGTGTAGGTAGCTTGTTCTTGTAACCATCGTTGCACTTGAGGTAAACGGAGACTTTTCAGTCGCGTTTTGGCAGCACGATACAATTTCTGAACTCCTGCTTAACCTGCAGGATGGGAGGGATCGTAGTAAATGCTGGCTAAGACTTTTTCCATTTTTTGGGGTTGGTTGGTGTGTTAATAAGGCACGCACTCTTGGAGGATGCTACTCTTTTTCTCATGGGGTATTTTCTTGGATTGCAATGCTTTGCGTGTGCGACCGGCAATAGGTGTCGAAGAGGAGGAGGATGTCTGAGCGGGGGATATCGGTTCTTGTTTCACTTCTGTCTTCACTTCTGTCTTCACTTTCTTTTTCTCTTGTGATGAAGAAGGGTTGGCCATCATCTTTTTAATCCATCCAATTCTGGAGGTAGGTGGTGTTGTTAACTTGCGTACTTTTTCTGGTGGAGTTTGAAACCCTTCTTCTTCTTCTTCTTTTCCTTTTTCTGTCTTGGTCACTGGTACTGGTACTGGTACTGGTGATGGTGCTGGACTTTTCATCAAGGTCTTAAAATCTTTCAGAGTGGGTAGAGCTGTTTCGTCTAAAGCTTTCTGGTGAAAGAGTTGCAGTCGTTGCAAAAGTTGACCGTACTTTTGCGATTTTTCTGTTTCGGACAAATCTTGGCGATCCATCAAGGACTGCAATTCGTGTTGCAACTGGGACATCTCGCTCAAATGGGGATTGGGAGGTAAAAGCGGGGTGTGCTGTTCTTGCCACCGATGGTATTCCATCCATCGTTTGTAAGGCACTAAAGCTAGTTTTCGTCCTTCCATGGGGTTGTCAGGGGTCGATTCTGAGATCTTGGAACTTCCGAGGCCTTTTTATCTTGCTCCCACCAGTCCTCCCAACATGGTTCCCAAGACTCCTTTCAGTATGGGGCCTAACAAGAGAGGTAAAATACCTCCACGTTGCACTAACATCTTCTTTTTTTGACGAATGGGAATTTTCTTTTGAACCATTTGGCGAAGAACGTGACGATGTTTGCCTAAGCATTGTTTCTGGTGTTTGGACAAAGGGATCGTGCCTTTCAAAACGTTCAAACAACATTCGCACACGGTATCGATGACCTCTTTGGAGGCTGTTTGAATGAGTTTTTTTCGTAGGGGTGGAGAAGCTTTGGACAGGACAGATAACATGTCCCCATGTTTGGCTAAACGTGGTGGCAGTCCTTTCCTTTTCTTTCCTTGGGGTTTTCTGGAGGGTGACATCTTTGAGTCTTCAGGAGCACCAAAAAAAACACTGATACCCGACTTGGTCACAGGCCTTTTTTATACTGGAACGCGTCGCCACTGATCGTCTTTACGTCATATCAGTTTGAGGACAGGCATGACACGTCGTGCAGGGGTACGTAACGGACTAAATCGAGCCAGTTCTTGCTTGGACAAATCCAGTAAACTTTGTAACATGCCCGATCTTTCTTGAACTTTGATTTTGGGAGAAGGTACTTTGTGAGCAGCAGCCACTGCCACTAAATTGGAAGGTCCTGCCACTGGGGAAGTTCTTTTGGGGGTCATCAACGGAGAAGTTCTTGGTGTGATCAACGTCTCCAAGTACTCTTCAGTTCTGGGTGTCATTAACGGAGAAGTGGACAAACGTGAAGCTGCCGGAGACGCAGTCACCGCTGTGGCAGGTCGTGGTTTGCGAGTGTAAGGTTGCGTCCTGGCCGAAGTGCCTCTCTTGCGACTAGTTTTTTGTGGACTTTTCTTTTTCTGGGGGCTTCTTTTCTTTTTCCGGGGTGGTGGTGTCTGGTCAGAGGAGGGTCCTGCCACTGGAGAAGTTCTCCTTGGGGATCTGGTCTTTTTCTTCTTGGGGCTTCGTTGGACTTTTGTCTTGGGTATAACTTTGGGGGCATTAGGATCCCATCTTAAGAGTGAGCGAATGATGACCCCTCCTAGAGTACCGCTCCCTCCAGGTTTCAAAATGATTTGTTTTTTGGTTTAAGTGTCGATGCGGGGATCGGCCAGTTGGACCAAAGCGACTTTGTTTCGATCGAAAAAGCGTTTGGTTTGATGAGGAATCTGAATGATTCCTTGGAGTAATTGACGTGCCGTCACCGTGAACCATCGTAAGACTTCTTTGAGACTAGCTTCTAAGACACGAGCTCGTGTTTGTGGATCTTTTTCTCGACTGATGCCATACAAGGCACGAATCAATTTGACGGGAAGATGCGACTGAAGGGACGTCATGTTCACACTGAGAGTGAGACAGACGAAAAAGGGTCTGAGGTTTTTATAGATTTTTTTTATGGGGAGTGAAATGAAGTCGAGGACGAAGACGTGTACAGGACAGGCCCTCCGTCTTGGCACCAGTGGTGAAACAAGTGGGTACGAAATCGCAAATCCTCGGGGGTCGTAGGTTTCAAATCGACGAGTAAATAGGCGTGTGGAGTTTGAGTGGCATCGTCGTACGCCTGAGTCAGCCAAGGCGTTCCTAATTGTTTGGCTAAGACTTGCACTTGCGATTTATCTCGAGGGCTTTTAAACAAGACCACGTAATGCGCATTGAGACTGATGGTGCGATGGGCTTTACTTTGTTGAAACAAATTTTGGGTGATGTAAACGACACTGGCATTACGGTGATGCCCTTTGCGCGTGAACCACAGTTTAATTTCTTCTTCGTCTTCTCCTAACATGTCGTCAAAAATGACCAAATGGGTTAGACGGGAGTCAGAGACGATGCCATCGTCTTCTTTAGGAATGCCTTCCACAAACACGATGGAATCGCCTTGACTTTCTCGCAAGAGGCTGTACGCCGATTGCCACTCTTTGTAACACCACACGATTCGTTGAGGGGGTCGATCGATCAAATGATGTTTATGTTCGATCAAACGTTTGACGAATTCGGTTTTGCCTGAACCGCTAGGTCCAGCAATGAGCATGTTAAAGAGATGGCGAAGATACAAAGCCTCCCAACTGGCACGATCTAAGCGTTCGTCGATGACTTTGACAGTAGAGGAAGAGGGAGCAGAGACAGCAGAGGTAGCCATTGTGTGAGAAATGTCACTTGTGACACGAAAAACAAACAAGACAAGAGTTTATATACTTTTTCAGAACACGTTTATTGAATGTTTTTTTTTCAAACATGAATACGAAAGACAAAAATACATAAAAGCCAAAGGCTTAAGTACAAGAATAAAAGGCACATGATAACCATGAACGTGGAATAAACACAAGTGTCTGTACAACATGTTTTGGGTAAAGTTCTAACCAGTTCTATAGTAGGGGGTAAGGTCACGCAAGTGTCCTCCCGAAAGGGTTTTCAGGCCTGTCCACGACAGTCCTGTCCTGGGTGACGGGTTCTTCTGGCACCGTCACTAACACAGGTTGAAAAGTAACTTTTTTCCTTGAATAACTCTCGTGCATACTGGGCCACCTCTTGTGTCCAAGCCTCAAAACCCTGGTCTCGGTGATGTCCAACATTTGACTCCTAACCAATCTGGTTTCTTCTTCGTCAACGACATGGTAAGTTACTTCAATGAACAATGAACTATCGATCTTGCCTAGGGTTCCTTTTTATATACAGACCAATACCGACGTGACCGTACGGCAAGGTGAAGTGATTGGGAAGTCGCACTCGCTTCTGGTATACAATTTGATAGACTTTTTCCAAGGGTCGACTGACGATGTGGTGAGTGGGTAAACGTACAATCTTGTTCGGTTGATAGGTGGTCACTTTAAAGTTTCCATCCTCTCCCGATTGCAAGGCTTCTTTCAATACCCCAAAGTTGACCACTCGACTGGCACGATGATTCAGAGTCAGTCCTTTCACTTTGCACGTCGTGTGCACTTCTCCTTGTTTGTCCCGGTATTCGTAGCCGTAATTTTTGGGACCACCACTGACGAAACTTAGAATCTTGTCGTCGGGATGCTCGTCTGTCCAGGCTCCTAAACGGTCTCCTTCGATGTCAGGGTGCTGTTGAATCGGGTGATGGATGTAAATGCAACTGTCCGTGTCAAAGTACAGGACACGTTCTTCTAACAGTTCTAAAGCTTCGTACAATTTTAAGCGATCATGAGCTGTCACGTAAGCCGCAATGATGACATTTCCAAAAGGGTCGTCTTGTACAAAGTCCAGATCTTCTTCGTAATTGACCAAGATCAAATCCTCTCGAACGACGTCCACGTGTTTCATGTATTTGGTTTTGTCGTGAATCATCTGGAAGTAGCGGGAAGGTTCTGTCAAATACTCCGTCTTGGGTAAACACGGTCGTTGTGCCATTTTACCCCACAAGCAATTTAACATCACTTTGGCAAACGATCGCCTGCCTTCGTTTTTTTCGATGTGGTCTAAAGAGATGCCTTCTTGTGCATAGTATTTCTCTTTGAATTGTATTTGGTCTTCGGGAGTGTGACACCAGGAAGGATAGCCGCTGGCTTCTTGTTTCAGTTTCAAAAAGGCATCCACGTAGTCGGCGAAAATGCCTTTCTGAGTAGGGTCACCCTTGTGGTACTGTTGTGTCTTGGGAAAGTGGCAAATTTCGTACACTTCTAACAGTTGGTATCCCATGTCCAGAGCTTTGAACAATTCCACGCTGACCCAGGTTCCCGTCAAGGCACGTTCTTCCTGGCTGTGATGGCAAGGTTGGTCCTGGTTGCACGTTTCGGCACAAGTACGGCACAAGGGAAACATCAGTTTGCCTTGACAATGGTGAGGTAAGACGGGATGGTATAGGTTCGTGGGAGGCAAAACTTTACACTTGATCAAGCCTTCGTATTGTCGAATGTTTTTCAGGTCGATGTGTTCCGTCAACAATTGCGGGTGCCCTACAGGAAAGCGACAATATTTGCACACGTAGGGATACAGCGAACACACGTCCAAGTATTTGATTTCTTCTCCTTTCTCTTCGTCGGCTTGGTACAGCAAACAGGTGGCATTGGTCCTTCCTCCGTACAAACTATCCCTCGGGTTCAGCGGGTCCATGAACTGGTAACTTTCCACGAGGCTTTTAAACTCGGGATCGGTTTTCAAACGGTGATCGTACTCGTGTTCCCACATTTCCACCACTTGGTATCCTTGCTGTTCTAACTTTAGGCGTCGCTGACAAGTGTCCTGGTACAAGTCTTCCATGGTTCGTTGCAAAAACTGATTTTTAGTGTCACGGTCAGGGTAGCAGACGGGACATCCGTGAAACAAGCAACCGTTAAACTCGTACACGATCTTGGGGTTTTCTAAGTCCCAGCCATCGACCGAATACGTTCCGATGGTCTTTTCGCCTCCTCCGTTGCGGGCATGCTGAATCCATTTGTCTTCCTTGTCGCACAAGTAATGTAACCATCGTAGGGCTTTGACCGAGTATTGACGCTTGACATAGTGGGTCGTTTGAGGACTGATGACAGCCACGGTGTTTTCAGGCATGAATCGTTGGCGGTACACTAAGGAACACGCTTTGGCAATGGTGCAAGCTTCTTTCAAAGGATCGACCCCTCCGTGTTCCATGAACAGTTCTCGAAATTTTCCACAGCAACGCCGTAAAATGTCCACGTCGGAACGACAATACTTTAACATTTCTTCCTGAAAGTCGAAGGGGTCAGAGGCATGAGCCTGGTACCAAGCGTAGAAAGCTTCTCGTTGTTCGGTACGCATGTTGTCGGGGTCGTAATAGTGAGCCTCAGGCAAATGGGGTAGAACGGCATGTTGATTGGCTTCCGTATTGAAAAAGTGTGGAAAGTACCCTTTAGCCATTTCTGTCATTCCAAACGTTTTAGGCATTCGGCTCAAAGGCATGGCCAAGTAACTCATCGAATCTTTAAACTGTACTTGTCCCACTTGCATGAAAATGATTTTGGCTCCGTTCAAAGTGACTTTAGGACGTTCGGTGCCTTGTTCCGTATAGTATCTGAGAAGAAACTGTCCATCGTATCCGGAGAAATTGTGAGCCATCACCGTGGCATGACGATGACAATCTCCGTAACGTTCGATGTCCTCTTGGCTCCACGTCTTGTCGATGGGGTCTAAGACCCATTGGGCAAAATCGGCTAACGTGTTTGGTCCCCGAAAGATTTTTTCACGTCCTCCAGGAATCTTGCTGCAGTGAGGGCAATGACTGAAGATAGGTTCTTGAATGCACTTCTCGCACGCTCGATGAGCCACGCAGAAACTAAGAATGTGAATGCCAGTCTCTTGCATGCATTCGAAATCGAAAAAGATGAAATTGCCTTTCTTCTTGTGACCGTCCTCTTTCTCTGGTGGGGGTTGGTATTTTTGCACGTAGCATTGGTGTTCCAAGTCCACGATGTGGTGACAAATGTGACATTTTTTCTTTCCTCGACATACGTGTGCCTTGGCATTATTGGTAAGTATGCCTTGTCCACAGGTAGGGCACAATCTCAGGAGTTGACAAGCACATTTCTTCTGTGAACCTTGTGTTTTCAAATGTTGTTGGTAACAGGTAGGACTGACAAACGTGCGCAAACAAGTCGAACAAGGCACTGGTCCTTCGCTCAGACAGGGTGGAGAGGCCAAACATCCTGGGCATTTCATTCCACAATGCTTGTGTTGCTCTCGATTGTTATAACCATAGTCACATTTCTCACAATAATAACTGTATCCCAGGAATCCAGTGATACTGGTAATGGTATCGAAATGGTCATCGTGATGATAGACATGAATGTATTTTCCGTCCTTAAAATCTTGGCCTCGAAACAACAGAGTTCCACGCATTTCTTGAGGGTGCACTTTCAAGGTGTAGCGTGGAGCTAGGGCATCTTGCAATTTTTGCATCTCAGGAATGCCACAGGGTGTGTCTTTGGATAGTCCGGCTTGTTGCAACAGGAGTTCTGCTTCATTTCGTTGTTTGGCTCGATCGCATCGTTGAATAGTTTTCCAGGTTCTTTTCCATTCTACCGTGTCGTTCTTGTTGGCATAGGTTCGTCCCACCACGATGGCACGGGCTAAACACATCTGGTCTTGAGGGTTGTTAATTCGGACGAGACTCTTTTTGGTGTTGCGAAGGTCGTCCACCAATAACATCTTTTTGCATCCAGTTCCTTGAGGAGGAGAGACGTGGGCCATTTTCAGTGTGGCTTTACCATCGGTGATGTCAAACTGGACATTAGATTGTTGCACCTGTTGTATCTTGTCCATGACTTTGGAAGGGGTCAGTTCTGCGGGTCTGCTGAACTCGATCCAAACAGGGGATTTCAAACCGTCGTGATCTATGGATAGTGTCAAGCGATCGTCTTCTTTGGCTTGACATTGTCGCTTGAGTGCGGTGAGCAAAGAATCCCACATCTCGGTGATAAACCCTTCTGCTTTCTCCAAGGGTACGTCGGACTTGAAATCTTTAAACTTCACCGTGTAGGTGTAAGCCGTGGTTCTAAATTTTCTAGAGGAGCGCTTTTCCGTCTCTCGAATGGAATAGTACTTTTCAGGGTTGACTAAGGGTGGTGAACTTGGTTTAGAGGGTTCGGATTCTGGTTCACTCATGTCCTCTTCAAAATCACTGGCATGAATTTGTGCCAAGATTTCAGCCCTGGTACGAGGCGATAGATCACGTTTCTGCCTCTTACTTTCTTCTTCTTCTTTCTTCTCGAATGAATGGGATCGTTTCATCTTGAGTGCAAAACGTCAAATGACTCAAGTTTAAACACCATAGACTAATTTATAGTCTTGGCAAACCAGCGTATATAAAAAGGGTGTGTGTCTTGTCCTTTCACTATTCATTTCACTCTCAAGCCGAGCACAACAATGGAAGAGACTACCCAGATGGAACGTTTCGTCAGAGATTGCCCAAAAAAGAAACAAGAGGAGTCAGAAGAAAAGAAGGATTCTTCAGAAGAAGAGAGGGATTCTTCGGAAGAAGAGAGGGATTCTTCGAAAGAAGAGAGGGATTCTTCAGAGGAAGAAGAGGAAGAAAGAAGACAATTCTATTTAAAAGAAGCAAAGAAACAGTAGAAGAAAAGAAGAAGGGAAGAAAATGAGGAAAAAACGGTGAAGAAATTCAAAAAACAGAGAGGCTAAACAAGGAGAAAGAAGAAGTCAATGAACTTTTAATTAAAGTGTTCTGTGGTGAATTGTGAATTGGATTGTAAAAAAATGGATAAAAGAATGCATGAATGATATAAGGTAAGTGTCTTTGAGTTTTGATTTTAAAATAAGAAGCTACACTCACGCACTCATACACAGACACGTACTATAAGGTAAAATGGGTGGGGTTTATTTTTGAGTTATTGGCAAATTGAAATTGTATTTCTTTTCGAGAAATGTGGGTGGCCCTCTTGTTTCTTTGCTGCTACTTCTTCTTGCTGTTGTTGCTGTTGTTTTTTTCTTACCTCTTCTTGTTGCTGTTGCTGTTGCTGTAGGAGAAAAGCTTGTTCCGCTTCCTTTTGTCGTTGCATAAATTTCTCCAATTCTTCTTTCTGTCTCTGTCTAAAATTCTCCACTTGCGGTAATGAAGAAGGTAACGAAGGTTCCGGAACAAATTCTTGCGAGGTAAGAAAATCCACAAAATCCCAATGTACCTCTTCTGAAAGTAAGTCCGGGTTCCCTTGGGCAGTCTCCCCTGCTGGTGCACCCCAATGGATCGTTTTCTGAGTTTCCGTCATGTTGAATCACTGTCGCATAGATTGACTGCACACAAGCGCTAACGAATCTATATAGACCACGTGACGCCACAGACTGCTCTCTTCGGATTGGATGCGAGCTGACTGAATTTTGTAACGCGTGTTCGGATTGGTGAATGAATTCAATCCGTTTCAATCCTTCCTGTACCTATAAATAAGCGCAGTTCACTGCATTGATTCACTTGTTCTCGTCGCTTCAAGATGTGGACCGCTGTGCAATCTTCTACGCTTGTGTCTTCCATGATGTTCCGGACGGACATGCTCATGTATATCCGATCCAAGTGGACCGTTGTCCACAGGACAAACACCAGCCCGTGGATACGTAGGATCTACGTTGAAAGACAAGGATGCCTGAAAAGAGTGCTGATTTACGGACCAACAGTGAGACGTAGCCTAAGGACAAGAAGAAGACCAATGCGGTACCATTTATGTTAATGAATACATTAACATAAACCCAAAGGCCCTTTTCAGGGCCAGCCATATTTCTCGAAAAGAGATAGCCTTTCCATTGCCTACCCTTTTTTTAAATTTAAATTTAAATTTAAATTTAAATTTTAAAAAATTTATAAAAAAAAAAAATCCCAAAAGCCCAAACTCTATTCCCCATGTTAATTTCCCCTTGTCCATAGACATACCCACACTATAGTTCCATGTTAAATTCCCCTTGTCGCTAGAGTGACCCACGATTTTTCTCCATGTTAATTTCCCTTGTCGCTAATCTGACCCACGATTTTTCGCCATGTTAAATTTCCATTGTCGCTAATCTGACCCAGGGGTCTCTGTAATGCTAATTCCCATTGTCGCTAATGTACCCCACCTTACTACTGACCATTGTCAAGTATTGTTTTCATGGACTGCATTTTCTCAAGATGATTTTGTTTTAATGAAATCTAATATACTTTGAAAATACCAAATAGCGATTCCATTGTATAGCTTTATCAATCCTTTCTCAGGCAGCGTTTACACCAAAAACATCTTCAGGGTTTTTGTTGTCTCAAACATGACCTTTAAATTAAAGAGGTTATTTGTCATAAATGATCCATCTTTATTCATATCAGTCTCTTGTCAATGCATATTGAATAATTAGGTATTCACACTAATAATGGTAAATCCGTTAATGTAATTGTGATTCTTTTTGTGAATGTCTACGTGTCTAATTTCTCGTTCAAACCGGAAATAAAGATGATATAATAACATTATTTACAATTGAACTGGATATACTATTATAAAACAGATGAAAATTATGTAGAACAGATTGACTAAATGCCAGAAATGCAAGAGCCTTGAAACAAAAAAACAGTGTCAGTCTATGTGTCTTTTTATTATTGTCTATAAAACCAAAACATAATTGAGTAGACTTTTCAATTAAACGTTAGCTAATAAAATCGAATTGTTTCCATTTAATAATTTTTGGCACCATTTAAAGAGAAAAGACTTAAATCCAGATGATGTTATTTATTATTATTTTTCAAGTAAAATTTATTGATCTGCAAATGTTTATTATATAAAAAGCATGTATAAAAAACAGCATTTTCTTAACAGCTATGCGGTACAAGTAGTTGAATGAGGCAGTTGGGATCATCGGGAATCAATACTAACAAATAGGTTTCCGTTAACAGACTACATGCGGTTGTAAAAGAAATTTTGTTTAACATTGGGTTGGTCTTATGGCGCCAAAACTGTTTATAAGGTCAAACATATTTATGGGGTCACAAGTGTTTATAGATGGGAAAGTGTTGATCAGAACAAAAATGTATATAAGTTCAAATTGGTTTTTATGTAAGACCGCCATACAGAAAAAAAAAACGATTAATGACTGACGAGAGAGTAATGTTAACTAAAACATGAAATATAAATCAGTGATAACATGGAGAAGTGTAAGTAGATGTCTTGTATAGCAGTCATGGAAAACGAAAGAAAAAGAACCCATGCACATGTACATAAACTTATGGATGTGATCCTGAAAAAGGATCATCTGTATTCATTGAAAATTATACACTATTGTAAGGACAGCATTTACAGCACTTATAAGCTATTAAAAGGAGAAGGGAGTGATGGTACCTTTCGCCTGCATCATTAAAATAGGATATAAGATAGTTTTTATGAGAGTCATGTATTTAATAACATTTATATTGCCAATGTCGTTTGAATAGATTGTACTATAAAGAAGGAAAGTTCATGTGTAACACATATTACTATTTTCATTCGTAAATTTCAAGATAGATGTGCCTAGTTCAAACAACTCCACTCGTCCAAGCCAGGTCGTTTGTACTGTCGAAAGGTCAGACTCTCCTAGTTTGTGATTAGTCTTAACTGGAACAGCAGATTTTTACTGGCTGACTACAAATGAGATATTTCGAAGCAACTAAATGAATCACTGAAAACTGGAATGATATTCAGCAATTTCGTATTTAGCTACAGCTTAGTTAGTTTAAATTATCTTCTTAAAAAAAGTAATTATGGGCAGTGTTCGTATGTCTTTAGAGCTGATATCAGTCGTGAACGAGACTCATGGAGGATCTTCGGTTATTTATTTAAATCGATAACCATTCGTCGTAACCGCAAAGCTTGAAACATTTATTGTAATTGATAACATAATACAGTGGATTATAGTGAGATTATTCATTGACTTAGATGTCTTATTATGTTTGGATTATCAGTGAAATATTCAAAGACATTTAAGGACGTAATATTCTTTGGATTTAGTTTGATTTTAAGTAAGCACTTTTGGATTTTAAAAAAAGGGGTGCTAGTACATATGCACATTATAGCTTTTATTCGGAATATCATTTGATCTCTCCTGGATTACCATGTATTGATGGATACTTTTAGGCAATTTAGCAATTCGTGCGATACTGTAAGTTACTTTTAATTCTTTCACTTGGAATTTTCGGGAGATATATTTGCATTCTACATTATACAATACTTGTTTGTTTTGCTCTTTACTTTTACATAGTTGAAGCCCCTAGTACAAATTAATAACAGTATGTGCATATGTGCATGGACGGAATGGTTTAGGGGTCGGTGTCTACAGGCAAGGCGATGGCTGTAGTTTTACTGCAGATCCGTGTTCAAATGTCAGTTGAGTACGAATTAAAATCCCCTAACCTTTATAATAACGCAATATTTTGGTATTTATAAACACTCTGTTAGCATTATCATTCATGCTCTTGTACAATCAAACTATTGCACTTTCAGTTTGGTCTGTTGTGCATTTGTATCTCTCTCTCTCTCTCTCTCTCTCTATAAATATATATATATATATATATATACACACACACACACACACACACACACACATATATATATATATATATATATATATATATATATATATATATATATATATATATATATATATATATATATATATATATATATATATGTGTGTGTCTGTGTGTGTGTGTGTGTGTGTGGGTGAGTTTGTATGGGTGTGTTGTACTTTTCGAACTAATATGTTTTACAAAGATTTTGAATTGTTGATGAAAACTCCATTATTTTGGAGTTATGAACAAAATGTAAAGGATGGACGTCAAACGTCAGGCAAGGCGATTGCTGTAGTTTAACTGCAGATCCGTGTTCAAATGTCCGTTGAGTACGAATTAAAGTCCCCTAACCTTTATAATAGCGCTATATTTTGGTATTTATAAACATTCTGTTAGCATTATCATTCATGCTGTTGTACAATCAAACTATTGCACTTTCAATTTAGTTTGTTGTGCATTTGTAACTCTCTGTCTCTCCCTCTCTCTCTCTCTATCTCTCTCTTTCTCTCTCTCTCTCTCTCTCTCTCTCTCTCTCTGTGTCTATATATATAGATAGATAGATAGATAGATAGATAGATAGATAGATAGATAGATAGATAGATAGATAGATATGTGTGGGTGTGTTTGCATGGGTGTGTTATACTTTTCTAACTAATATGTTTTACAAAGATTTTGAATTGTTGATGAAAACTCCATTATTTTGGAGTTATGAAAAAAATGTAAAGGATGGACGTCAAACGGTAAGTGGAGAGAGGACTACCCTTTTAATGAACCGCATGATAAATATAAAACGTCGTTCCAATGAACAACGAACGGAACAGGACTTGTTCGTGTCATGATTATAATTACGCTCATCGACTCAGCATGCAATTAATTGTCGTAAGGCATAGCACGTAGAAATTAATTGACAGAGTTCTATTTGATATTACTGAACAGTGACTTTGTAAAGACAGAGAATCTACCTAATATGTGTATATTAATTACAAGACGATTTTAAATTCGTAGCTCTTCCTCTTTAATACATACTGAACTGCAACATAGGTTGCGACGAGTTTGAGTGTTCGATAGATCATCACTTGTACGTTAAGCACCTTTCAAACTGATTTGCATAATAGTATGTCTGTAAAAGTCATACTGGGAGAGATAAAGACCATAATTTTTATTGCAACTTACTTTCCTAGAACATATCACATATTTTATGAAAATGTTTTTGGTGTGTATGATAGATATTATGTTGCAAATATATGCATTATTATAGTATGAATATGTTGTGTGTAAAGATCAACCCAGAAGAGATCTGGCTATGAGGAACATAATAGGACTAATAAACAGCATATCTACCTCCATGATATAATTCAGGAACATTATATGATGTATAGATCAAAATAGATATATTACGGACGTTTCCAGTAGATTATATAATACTACCTGATAACATCAGACGTTTATATAAACATTTAGTGATTCATTTTTCAATATCGGGTCACCGATATGTTACAAGAGCTGCTTCGAAAAATATGTTGTAACCTTGAACGAAAATATGAAAATCTACATGCTCGAAATTTATGAAAACTCGCTATAAGGTAGAATCTAGACCATACACATATATGAAAAGGAAGTGATGACCGCATTATGCACATTTCATGAATTATCCCAACTTTGTGATGGAGAAGTTTGTTTTACATGCCTCTAGATAGTTTTTGTGACCAATTAAATGATAATGTACTGATATGGCCATTTTATGGTTTACATGGTATTTCAAAACGACGGCAATTCTAATCATGGATTAATGTGATACAAATGTCTACCAAGTATTTCTTTAAGATTTGATTGTATCCATGTATATAGTTGTCTTTAAACTCTGCGTTTAATCTCTCATTCGAATCATTTCTACCCGTACAATAGATAATGGAGCAAAGCACTATGAATATGAGAATGTGTCTTTTTTGAAAATGTAAAGTTGTGAATACAATTTAAGAGCCAATATATTCAAGTAGTATATCCTTTAGTGATGTATGAGAAATACTTTTGCCTGATTTTATCATTGGATAACTAGCTTTAGGTGGAAGGACAGTATTGTAAAAACGTGATTCGGAAGTATCTTGCAACACAAAAGCAACATATGTTTGAATGCAGAGATTCGTGTGAACAGTACAACGTCACCTATATACAACAACACTGACTTTAGAAGTCATAAGAGACGATAGATTATACATACTTTAAAGATATCAAATATTTACATACAAATCTTAAGGCCGAATTTAGTTACCGTTTCTAGTGACACGAAGCGCTTAGCCTGGAATTGTCTACTAACATACTCCTCATAAATGAACTTGATAATAAAGCAACAAAATTTGGGCAATTTCAAGTAAAATAGATTACATCTCCTATTATTGCGGTTAAAGTGATGGATTTCTTTATGACGTCATCTGAGGTTTCTTTCTCTTTAGGCTAATACTAATACAAAGCGTAATCCATCTTGAAAGTTGCGGGATCGGCTATGCATAGCTTTCCCTCCTCTAATAATGTCAAAATAAATTCCTGTATAAAATATGGGCGTAAAAATCTAATGGACAAATTTTCGTTCTCATCCCTAGTGGCACTTAGGACTTCACCTGCCTGTTTTAGCTAGATGACCTATGTGTCTCATTTTGGAACTTGATAACAAAGGAAACTATTTAGGACCTGTTCAAACAAACTAGAATATTTCATCTTAGATGCAGCTTCAAAGGTTGGATTTCCCTGTGGCGTTAATGATTTGTCTCGTCAGGTTTTTTCCCCTCTTTTATTCGTTATTTATTATCTTAGATTAATATATAGGAAATTATTGAAGAATATAAATCAATTCAAACTACGTGTTATGAGACTATCCTTTAAAACCACTAACATAGACATAATATTCATACAAGGTCTGATTTAAGAACATGTGTCCTAGTATCTGAAGTTCAGCATAACCACATGACCCTGTGGATAATGAAATGCAAAACTACTGACGATGCCAAACACTTGAGTTATGCACACTTTTCTCGTGTTTTTAATTATGTATTTATTTATTTATTTGTTTATTTATTTATTTATAAGCTTTAACATTATTTTGAATTACATACGTTTTGCTGAATATGCACATCCACAACAACATCAGCTACAACCATAAAAACAGCAACAAACCAAAAATTAACATTTCAGTTTTTGATTTCCAGTATGTCGAATTAGCATGCCTTTTCCGATCACTGTATTTCCTCATCCGTGCAAGTGGGTTCGAGTCTATTGCTCGGCTAATGTAAGCATGCAAGAAAGCTTGAATGTGGCTTCCTATCGGATGATGTATCTTCCCAGGAATTCCCTGGATTCTGCCTCCACCAGATATAATGAATGTCATGCAAGGCATATCGTGTGCAGGAAAAACGGCATTGCACCCACAAAACTACCAACTGCAATATTCATCGTCATCGTCATCATTTTCATCGTCACCATCGTCATCGTTCTCATCTAAGTTTCACGCATTATATTCATCTTCCCTTTTGGTATTCTTCATTCTTCAAACTAGGAAAAATACTGTACTGTATGACGTAAATTCAGAGGATAAGATATCCATCCTACCCACTAATTATCTTTTATTCCTGTCTTCATTGATCTATTATGGTTTTATAACGAGATACTGAAAAATATCAGTAGAAAAGAACATTTAGGAAGTATGTAGTATGCCTCGTGTATGCTATTCAAGCCTCTATTTGGTCTGATTAACATTTGGATGAGCAAACACATTCTATCGTGCAACTCAACAATTAACATATACGGTTTCAAATGCTGATTATGCAGTATTTAATTTAATTAATCTTGAATTATGATTTTGTTCCACAAAATTTATAAATAGAATACATGACCGTAGAAAGAAACGTACAAAATATATAACAACGAAACAACAGAAATGGCCGTTAAACAAAAACTATTTTAGTCATTGTGGACTGTAATGCTGACCGAGCATATAATGGGCCGAATACGTAATGGGCCGAAATTGTTGCGTGGACCTAGTACGTTATGGGCCAAGTATGTTAATGGGCCGACTTGGTTAAGCCCAGTTTGATATGGGCCGAATTCGTTCTTGAGCCGACTCTGCTATGGAACGAGTAGTCCCGTAATCGTTTAAACGGATTCCAGGACTACATGGCCCATAGAAGAGTTGGTCCGTTAACGTTATCGGCCCATAACGAACTCGTTCTATCCAAATCGGCATGTTACATTCTCGAACTATCGGTTCGCGATTTAAATAATAGTCATGTAAATGTAATGTCTATTTTCAACACTCATTTTAAATTTTTAAATATCTTTCTAGGTTTCTTTCCACAGTCATTTTTTTCTCAATAGAAATATATAGAAAAATCATAATCCCTGAGTTTTTAAGTTATACTGTATAATCAACAATTTGAAACTGGTCGATAAGGTAGCAAGCTAATAAAGCAACAAAAAAAGATACGGATCAGCGATACACAATTTCTTTTTAGGTAAGTTATCCAGCCAGACCACCAACGTCTCTCTCTCTCTCTCTCCCTCTCTCTCTCTCTCTCTCTCTCTCTCTCTCTCTCTGTAGGAAGGTACCGGCTCACATCCGTGTAAAAGTGCTCTACTTTCTACATTGGAACTATCTTTCAGTCATACGTGCTTTTTATATTAACTTAATCAATGTAATTGAACATTCCCAACGAAAATGAAAGTTCAGTAAATAAATGAAGCAGCTTATGAATTTGCACAGAAAATTGTGATTAACCGCACAAGGTTAAGAATAAATGTTGTAGCGGAAACGGTTGGCGGGATGTGATAAGTATTTTTTTCATTACGTCAATATACACTTGTCTGTAGTCAATTAATCTGAACTGTCGTGAAAACTCAAGTATATACATTTGTAGGTGTTGTAAATAAAATATGTTTATAGTATGTACTCTTTATCTTTGGATTCATTAGCGAGCCTCGTTTAATTTTAATGTAAATGTAAACATGTCGCGGTGTATGAATGAAACGCGGCATATACCATCCATAATGGACTCATATGCCTAAACTGTAACAAATTTGACGTGAGTTACCTTGTTAGGGTCCAGTAATGCAGATCAGACATCATTATCTTCAAACTATACATGAATATATCGTTGTCAGCAATTAGAGGACAGAGCAACAGACAACCTGATTATTTCAAGGTCAGTGTTGTAAAAATATGCTATGAATAGATGCATCTATTATCAGTATCCGATATAAATAAGGCATTACAGGGACTGACACCACTGAACTACTGAATCATTGTAATGACAATTAAATGAGAATCAAAAAACACAGAAATGTAAAATTTTACAAAATATGTTAATACAAGGGCGCCCATTGCAGTAACTGATGTTGGGAATATGTTGGTAATTACAGGAAAGAGAGGAGTAATGAATTTATATTTTCGGAGTGGGCTGTTACTTTTGTATACGTGGACCATTAAAAAGAATCATAACAGGGAAATGTTGAAGAAAATGAGCGATGCAAATCTAATAATTTACTAAAAATGAATTTCTGAACTCCCCAGTCGTAATGCATATATCTTTGCCGCAAGGGATGACTAGGGAATTTGTGAACATTAGTTCACACTACATTCTAAATGTCATAAAGCGACATTTGTATGTGTTTATAACATTTACCATGGCTTAATTTGCCGGAAAATTAATTCAGTTAAAAAGTGTACAGTCGCCACTGAATGCATAGTCTCAGTTAAAATAACTAAAGGTAATATTTCAAGTTTATGTGACATTTACTAATGATATTGCGCTTTCATGTTCCTTACCTGTCCTTCGTTTTTTTAAAACAGAAGATTGAGCTTTTCAATTTTTTAAAATTCCGGCATAATCATCATTAAATGTCACATCAACGTTAAATGCTGTAATTTAACCTTATGTATGTATTATATGATGCCTGAACATCTTTAATAATTAACCGACAAAAGAACATTCTGGAAAAATTTCAACCAACAGTTATCGTCATTTAATAAGATTTAGTCGCGATTGTCATAAAAGCCTTAGCTTTCCAAGGCATAGGACAATCTTCAAAAACACACTATAATGATATCACTTGCAGCAAAGACGTGTATGGAGGTAGATCGTGTTGCTGAATAGTGGCTATCAAGCAATTTGTCTACGATATCTTGTTTTCCAACTTCCACATTACTCTACTATAAAGGAGAATGTACACAATTATAGCAACCCATTTTGAAACCTAATTTCATTTACAAATCCTTTCTCGTCAGCACCAACATTACAAAGTCCATTAGTTGCGATAACACCCTAAAGCTAACAATTGAAGTAAATTTGTACATTTATCTGTACTAAGTTTCTTATATTTCATTTGGAGTGGCTTCAGCTTCTATAATGCTTCATTATCTGCGTCAGCATGAATACAACGATCGTCCATACACATCAGATGACCTTGATAAAATCAGGATTCATTGCTGGTTAGTGGTCTAACTGAATACAAACCAACGACATAGTGATGTATATCTGCACGATGATGATGACTAACAAGCATTATGGGACCAACTCAAAGTGATACAAATAAAGTTCATAATAGGTATCAGTGTCCACGAAAAATGACGGAAAAGCATATATCATCTGCAGATCTCTGTGGAATATAACATTATGAATAGCAGTCTCAGATGTAAGACTCCGCTCCTCCTGATCTATATCCATTTTTAGTCTCATGAATATGCAGATTGAAGTGTTAGACAAATCAGCAGTAAACAAATTAGACAAATAGTTAAATAGAATATTAAGTCATGCCGCTGATTCATGAGATAGCTATCATGTACAAACAAGGGTCTGTCAACTGTGGAAAACCAACTAGCCTACACAAACAACTGATATTCTTATACGAATAATCAAATACCGTAAATCTGGGATTTAACACAGAATTAATGACCTAAGTCCGATTTGTTTAGTGATGGGCGTGGGAGGAGGATATATGAGCAAGTGATTAGAAAATATTCCTCGACCGATGTCATCCACATATCTGAATTCTTCTTTTCGTGCATATTAAAGCGTATACGTGGATATATAATGGTGATCGTAAGAAATCCCCACAAGGGCCGCGAATAATCAAATCTCGCTCATGAGTCATATGAGTTTTTTAATGACATCCTACAAATCTCGAAGATGCCATTTCTCGTGCAATAAAGCTAACACATGCGTGTTACAAACAATTAAGTTTGCTTTTTTATTTTGTAAAATCTCATTATATTTAAGTTGCGCTAACGTCACACCGTTTTATGGTTATATGGTTCTTCATGCCAGCACAAGCCTACGCTTGTTATCAAATGTAATGCCTTATTCCTTTTACTTGAAAATATTGACCTTGTTACAATCAACTAGAACATGAAATATCGGAAACGTAATTAATGAGAGAGAGAGAGTACATATTGGCAATCTATTAATGATCTTGATACGCTTTCACGTTCGTTCATGAAATAATTATGAAACTGCACACCCGTCAAGCATGAGAGATATGGTGTCTTTTGCTCACTCATATGGTTTACTTGTATTTTTGTGTTTTGTTGTCTCTGGGTTGTCTAAGCAAATATATTGACGTCACTTAGAGGACAGGATCGGCATGTCAGCCAAATTAAACCAGTTCTTTTCCAAATCTCCAAGCTGTGGTTTTGCGTTTATTCATTATCGTAATGATGCAAATCTAAATCTAAACTTCAAACATAAAGGAAGCATTTAATACTATTTCGATTGTGCAATTTAACTAGGCGCTTCAAAAACTGTATAAGCGCATGCACGAGAAAAACATCCACCACAGCTAATTATATCCTATGACATTCAACCACTGCTTAAATGACTAGTGCAATTACGTGTAAGACGATAAATATGATCACGCTCCCTCAGTGACTAGAAATAGTGTTAAAACTTTAAAGAGGACCAACGAGCATACGAACTAAAGAGCAAGATCGGTCGAATAATTTTAGCAAAGTGCTGCTGTAATAATATCGCAAAATTCTCAGGCATGGGGCTAAAACAGTTACGTTTTAAACGATATGGCATTTGTCTTTGCGACAGTGATTAATTAATGATAATATTCATAAGAGGTGACTTTGAATAGTGCAATGTTAACTGATGGTGTCAAAGGAACAGTTACAATCACAATTAAGACGATTTTTGGGGCTTCATTACCGCCAGGGCCTTTAGGTCAATGTGTCTATATGGTAAACGTAAACGTAGAATATCATTAACGTAAGAAACGCTGAAAAACGTATGACTTTGTGACATTAATAGAATTTGCATGACTAACAGACACTAAATGCCAACTTGGTATTGCCAAGAGAAAAAAGACGTTACTGCTGACAAAATATGTTACAAAAATTTCATCCGTGTCTATAAACGATGATATGCAATTCAAATCTCATGTATAATGTTATAATTGGCTTTTAAATAAATTTGTTATATGAACGATAAGAATGCACTAGAACTGGCATATTTCTAAGGCAATGTTACGTAACGTCACGATATGCAACATTACGTAGCCAGTCCTTACACTTTTTAATATTCTGTTTTGGTCCTTTTCTGCAAATCAAATTTAATTACGCAACTTCTTTAATAACCTGACGATCATTTTTATCCAGTTTTTACGGACTAACAATGAACACTTTTATTACGTTGATTACATAATCTAAATCTTGTCCATTGTTTGCGATATTTATTGTTTTGGGGGGAGCAACATTTAGTAACGTCTGTTTTGAGTTAAGCACAACATATTTCTTGGTATTTTGTCATTAATATAGTATTCCTTTTCAGTTGTGAATTTAGTATATACTTATCTATTTGCCTGACATTAATCAATGCAGTGAATGATTATGCAACTTGGGCAACCACACAACAGTTCTGTTGAAAAAGCGATGTACATTCAGTTTACGTCAAAAGTACATGGAAACTGAGATAACATTAGTGGTGAGAACTGCTAAAGAAATGAGATAGCTGGCGAACAACAAAATATATACTCTGGTGGCAGAAGGAGATGGAATGATTATGACGTCTTGAAGACTAACACAGCAGAGACGACAAAACAGCAGGAAAAGGTTGTAACTCTCACATTGAATACCATATATTAGAAGTTTCGTTTCACCTGGAAGTTTGTGAGCAAGAGTATAATCAGAGCCAATATTTTAAACAAAAGCAAGTTATACTAACCAACAAATGAAGTGATCGATGTGTTGAAGCAATACTCATACAACAAATGTAAAGTGATTTTCAAAGTCACACCACCCTACAATGTAATATGTGTTACGGTTGACTCTATGCAGCAGTGCAATGATGCGTAGTGATGGTTTTGTAGATAATGGCAACGGATATCGTGTGGATTGTGTGCAGCGAATGATATAAGGATACGAATGATGCTTCTCAAATATAAGGACATGCATAAACTACCATGGCTTTCTGCTAATCGAAGGGATCAAAATCAGATTAACCATATAGTTTTTATCAACGGAAGAGGGAAAAATTCAGTCTCTTGCGTCAAGGCAAGAAGAAGATCAGACTTCAACGTCTGTTGCCAGCTTACCTAAATTGTCGCGAAGAACAAAGAGACTTAACACCAATACCTGCCAGTCATTTAATGTGGATAGACTAAATTACACGAGTACAAATTAGGGTTTGCACTGGAATTCGAAATGTGGTTCAATATACTAGCCCAATCTAATGAGGGAATTATCATACAGGCTGTTCGACATTATTAGCAAGTGGTTCGCATAGACAAGTGGGAAAGTTGTGATGTATAAAACATGAAATATCAAGCCATGAATCTCCAAACCAACATGGACACTAATGGATCAGAGGAAAGAAATAAAAGAAAAAAGGTCATCAACTCCAACTCTAAGAGAATACTACATGAGCTGAGACAAAGAGTATGCTGCAAAGGACAGAGATATGTGTGACGAATAACAACATAAGTCATCTTAATGGATTAAATAATAGATAAAGTGGTAATAGGGAATCATGGAGAAGTATGCATAATTTCAAGACAGATAAGTTCAAGAAAGACTAACGGTAATATGCCAGCATTGTACAAAAAATGGTTAGTTACATACGTAGTTCACCAAAGGAAATTATAGATGGAACGTTTCAATGTCCAAAAACGAGAAAATCCCAATAAATAATGCAAAATATAACCAATAGGAAAATAAAGCCCTACAACTCTTGAAGAAATCGAGAGGGCTTTATTAACGCTTGACTTATCTGTATATTCACTCGATTTAGTCTATTTTTATTTGTACGCCATTTCTCCACTCCATTCACACAGTGCCAAAGCTTTCTTTAATGCATGACCAAGTGCTCATAACATGTTTTGAGTATATAGCGACTTAAACATTTTTTGAGGGTGTTGTGGAAGGGTTTTCAGTTTATCTAGTAAACAGTTACTGAAATTATAGAAAGTAAGGGTCGGGAGCAGAAAAACGATTCAGTTTTAGTTAAACATATGTATGCTGAGTATGTATACAACAAACCATCATGCCTCAATTACCTCTGACAAATTCTCAGACAGCATATCATCAATTATATTCACGTCGTGCACCGTCATGGAAAAGCTTAGGAAAACTTGTATACCAAATTCAAACCCTTTGTAATAAGTAAGAAAAAACGTCGATTGATATATATATAATCTTTAATAGTAAGTGCATGAAACGCTTGAAGAAAGATTGCATACAGAGCTTTAGGTATTATAACCAATCGTAACGTACTCAGTATGAAAAAGAGATTATTTCTGTAATTTGGATGCATTCTTACATATATCATCTTTTGGCAGGATTATTACTTTCTGCCGTTTTTCGTCAAATTTCAATTAGAGGAGTTATGTACAGACAGAACTCATTTTCAGTTCTAACGGATAAAAATGTTCAGAAACATTGTGATGACTTTGTTTGATTAATAAGTAGATGTTTTTAATGTCAGGAAGTCTTTACATGATCATTCTGATATTGAGACGAAAGGGTGTTATCATCTGATTTAGCCAGTGGTTGAATGTACGTAGCCATCAAGAATGGTATACATCATGTCCTACAATCTTTATCATATATAGCCTATATATATCTATTCATCTGTAATTGAAAACGATATCGTATATTTAAGGTACCCTGCAAATATAGCCGATTATTTTGGAAGCATAATACATCATAAGGGTAAGTTTCATGTAGTAAGAACTAAACGTTTCGAAATACCATATATTGTTCGTGTTACACAGTTATGTAACTTATTCAAATTATCTGCACAAAAGTGTTTGAGGCAACCACAAAGTCCACGACAATCAGTTCTCCATAGGTAAGAGCGAATTCATATATATATATATATATATATATATATATATATATATATATATATATATATATATATATATATATATATATATGTCTGTATGTATGAATGAATATAGCCGGGCTGATTATTTCATTAGCTTCTCCGCAAAAACTCAGATTGGGAGGTACAGTGATCCGCCCTAGATTTTCCATTCTTAACTATACATTTAGGATAAGAGGATGATCGTTTACAAGTCATACCTGACATTTTCACAAAGAGTAGAAACGTATAGAATGAAAATCATTGACTACTTCGTTCATGCACTCAGTGCCCGAAACTAATCATTTCAATCCTTCATATCAACAGTCAAGTACTGCTATTGAAGTAAACAGTTTTTCTCATTCATTTACCCGTCATTAAATACCTGGAACAAACGGTTGCTTCCCTTTGATATTGCACTTCCAGTAGCCGTGTATTGAGCTGACAACACCACCATCTTCTTTAAAAGAGACGTGTTCAGAAGTACAGGTTATGTTTATGCATAAGGCATTCTATTTGTGCGCAACAAATATTGCTAATGCTGAAAATGTAGAAAATTTAGAATGTTCTTTTAATATTACCGGCCGCTACCACCCAAAAGACGAAACCTTAATAAATATTGTTTTCTTCTGGAGATTAGATTTTGAATTTTACCAAGGAATAATATCGTATTTCATTTTTAAGCACTATGCTGATCAATTACCTCTAATCCGATATAAAATGTTATATATGATGTAATTTCGTTATCCTTGCAGGAAAGACGTTTGCAAAAATGTACATAAACTTTGTTCTGTTGTTTGAGTGCCACTTTGCTGAAATGCATATATTGTGTATAACCTGTACTCAGCGCAATGGACATCTTCGCTAGCCAAGGGTGATTCCGATGTGATAACCTATCTATACCCTGATTGATCCAGTATATATATTGATACTTTGACCTAGCGACATTGTTTTTTATGCCTCCCATAGCATGTAAAACCAAACTAACCAATAGCGAGTGGTGCACTGTACATCGAAAATGGTGGGACCAATTGACCTAAAAAGAATACATTGGAAGTTTAACACCGAACGTATGATTATGTACCAGAGGGAAAGTTGGGTTCTCATTTTGTCTCAATCATATAGATATAGTGTTCGAATTTGAACAACTTAAGTTTGATTGGAGGTGGTAGTTTACCGCCACATCCAATGAAATTCACAAACCCGATGCACATACATATCTGCCCGATACGCAAGTGTGTAGATAGAGAAATCATATCGGAATCTTGGCTTGCGTAGATGATAAATATACGGAATATAATCAAATATATGCCTGCAATTTCATGTATCCAACAAACCCTCTCTACCTTCATTCAAAACTTGAGCACGACCAAGTAACTCTGGTATTACATTATGACATTTTAATTGCATATTTGATATGCAACTAAATAAATTTCAGTGGGATACTCCTAACTCGGCAGAATGCGACAATCGTAAAATAACTTTAAATGATCTTCTAACAGCCGCAACTATTTCCCTAATAATTCTATACACTGATACTACCTCAGACAGGTCAGTTAAACACTGGATATATAAGTAGCTACCTCCTGGCTGGTGAGTGGGCATGTATATTATCATCATCCCAGATCATAACCCTGTACCTCTACTTCCGGGTACGTTCTGGGCTAAGCCATTTTACCCTCTTAAGGTGTAGCTAGCCTGGTCTATATTCTACATCCAACTCTCACGCCACCCTCCCTCTCTCTCTCACTCACATTCTATATAACTGTCACCGCCATTTCCATCGCCCTTCCTAAATGAACGTTAATATATTTAAAACAGGCAAAAATAAATAACCAATGAATGTTCCTCTGCAGGTCTGTTTCAATGCATATCAACCCAATACAAAGCAAACCATCTTCATATCACATTAAATATTTCTGGTGTACAGGTACAGCTTTGCAAAGAACATTAAGATGACACAACACTGATTGCTACCTTCAGGTGATGGACCCATCATGGAGATATATAGCCATGCCATATTGCTTACCTTTCGCAGCTTTTTATTCATTATAACTTGTTCAATTCTGTTTGTTCTTGCAAATTGGGCAAATCACAAATCGTTATATTTCACGAAATCTTGTATTCATACAATAAGTTCAAACGATTACCGCTTCCGTATGATATGATAATATCTTTAAACTATATTGAAATATTTCCCAGCATTGTCAGCATATGTCAGTGTCAAACGAATTGTGCGAAATCTCTAGAATCTACCAAAAGATTCACTGGGCTTAGCTTTCGTATAACAGTACTGACTGTAAATATTAAATTGTAATACATTTTAAACACTTTCATTTTAAAATCAATGTTTTTTTCGTACAATAACTTGTTAGAATCATATCGTACCAACTTCCTCTCCATCACCCCTCTATACACATGCATCTGCTGCAGAAACTGCTTAGGTTCATGGATAAACGTTATAGATACTAAAACTGATAAACGTTTCAAATATTATTTCCGTGGTATAAAAATATAATCATTTCTCTATAAATACATGCCAGTATACCAATCAAATTTTGTTCTAATTAGGACATAGGAGTTAGTGGTGTAATCGTGAACGTATCTTCACCAGATACTCAAATTTGAAAAAAGGGAAGAAATGTAAATAATATTAAGCTATATGATATTTGAACAACATTAAATAAATCTGCACATAGCCATGCCCATCCGAGTTTAGACAGGACTTAGCTACATTTTTGGGAATCAAACTAACAAGCTAGCAACAACTGATAGATAAACAAATTAAACTTTACTTACGCAGATGTAATGCGCGTTATGTGGATAATACTAAATTCCTAGTTGTGTAACACAGGGGCGAAGTCTGAATACAAGTCTTTGAGTGGTGGATATGGTGCGTGGGCATATATTAAACTGTTCAAATACATGTTTACACAAGTTTCGTTCGTCACTCTTTATATGTAATCTTATGAAGCGAGAACGACCGAGCCTGCATGTCGAATTACCTTTAGCAGCATTGTAGTTAAACGTGTAAGGTCTACTGCAAGGTCACATGTATTTGTAAGCAATATACCAAGTAGCATGAGAACATATCCTTCGATTAAGGAAATATTTGGTATTCGAAAACTATTTTTAAAAAACATATATCTTAGAATGTATTAACTACTTTATTCATTTTTTTAAACATTGTCAGCTCAGTAAAGTATACGATCTAATGCTGATATCTTAGTTCAGTTTGTCAGTGGTCAGCATTTGAAAGAAAACTCAAGCCTGCAACCAATATCATTACTTACTTAGAATGCAATTCACTGTAACATTCTATTAAGAATCTTTCATAGGAAAGTCAAGTATGTAACCACACCATTGTATAATGTGTTTTAAATAGTATACACACTGAATACTGGATGATCTTTACCACTTACGGTATTACATTTTTTCAATCCACAATTTCTTGGCTGCATTAGCTTTTTGCAGACTGAATGTTTTGTAACCACAAAACGCATTAGAAGGGTCCTGTGCAGTGACACATTCACGCTAGCATCCAGGTTTAGGACAAGGAAATACAAGAGTTTGATGTCTATTATCTATAATCTTCAATACGTGAAAGTAATTAAAATGTGGTTTATATAACAGATTGAGCATAATAAGTCACTAATAGCACTAATTGCTAAACATTTAGCAGATTTACTTCAATACAGGTAAGCAAAACCACATCCATCTCGAAACGTAGAAATGATATATTATAAAGTAGTAAAACTTTAACCTTCTCAAAGGTATATATGAGAGCACCGATGACTCCATTTGCATTTATGCACACACATTCTTTAAAAATAATCATGCCAGGGTTCTCCGATTTTGTTGAGGTTGAAAATAATAGGTTCGATCGGAAAACTGCAGGAAAACGGTTTTTGTTTTCTTTTAAAGATGACGACCTGCTTAAAAATGTTATCGGATACATGTAACCGAAACTTAATTTGGGGTTATAAAGTAGTGGGATTTCGGTTTAAAAATTTATTTATTTTTCTCAATTTAATGATGAAAATATTCGGGACCAGAACAAAATGATTTAGTGTCAACATGATATTTATTGTCAGTTTCTCGGTAGTAATGCAAAACATCTTTAATCTTTTTTACGCCATACAAGTTTCTAGCGTCTCGCACGTTTATTCAAACTATTTCAAAAATGGAATACTTTATACAAAGTCTTGCATAATCTGTATGAAAATAAAGCAATTGATATTCATAATCTATTCAGATAAACATGAGAAGCGATTGAATAATAATTACATATAAAGCCTTAGGCACTAAATGGAATCTGGGCGTGCTCTTATTGCTAAAATGTCAGTTTGCTAAGGATAACTGCATTCATATGCAGATTACATTCTGGCTGTATATTATTCTCTGCCATTTGACTCAATATTTTATTGACGGAATTTATTTTTATTTTTAAATGACACTCTAAAAATAGTGTCCATAATGAAATTATTTTTATATTAAGCATCTGTAAAATTGCTTTATGAGAACGTCATGTCTTATCATGCTTGTATTCATTACTGTGGACTTCATATATGATAATGCATCAGAAACCGATAGCATCAATGACAAAAGATGTAATTTTCATTGTAATGGTGTTAGAGAAAGGTGGATACAATGTGATCCTACCATTTGGTGCACGTATTGGACCATACATATTGTCATGCAATACGTACTACGCCATGTGTGTGTGTGTGTATGTGTGTGTGCGCGTGGATGCGAGTGTGTGTGTGTGTGCGTGTCTATGTATGTATGTATGAATGTATGTATGTATGTATGTATGTATGTATGTATGTATGTATGTATGTATGTGTATGTATGTATGTATGCATGTATGTATGTATGTATGTATGTATGTATGTTCTGTCAAGTGTGAAATAGAAACTTATCTGCGAAGTACGTTTCATATTTTTATCATTTCTATACTTTCACATGTGAAGAATATATCCTTAGAGAAGATATTATATTTCCACTCATTCCATGAGAATGTCGATTGAGAGCGTCTATAAAAACGGTATATACAATACTAAAATGGAGTACTTGGTGAAGTAGAACAAATAAATGTAAACTTCGTTTCATTTCTTCTAAACTTCGATTCATTAGCAAGCTAAGTATCTCAAGAAAATAAAATCTTCTTTTCCAACGTGAGTTCGGGATATATATCATCTCTTTGGTACAAACAACTACATATTTTATGTTTATGTTGTACCTTCCAATGCAATTAACCCACTATTAAGGAAAGAATAAATATATATATATATATATATATATATATATATATATATATATATATATATATATATATATATATATATATATATACACCAGACAGATCGAAAACTGCTATTCCTGGACTATACGGAAGATTGCTTGATAATAGGAGGCCGAATTAAAATTTAATACAAATAATACGATCATACAGGTTAGAGAATTTATAATTCATACTGTATGAAGATTAGAACACATATCCACGAATTAACGGCAGACGTCGCCTTGCCTGCACACACAATCCCATATTACATCACGACTAAGCACACAGAACCAAAAATGATCCTACTTAATCGGTGTTAAATGCACTCGCGTGTAGCAGACACAATCGCATGACGAATCATTAATTATTTCTCATCTAGTTACACAGTCATTCTGGATTCCTATAAAAAATCAAGGTATATAAAATTAACTATAGAGAATTATAAATATACACCGGACAGAACGAAAGTGCTCTCCCTGGATTATATGGGATAATGCTTGATACTATTTGGCGAAATTAATATTTAATAAAAATATACTATCATACAGGTTAGAGATTTTTAATTATTACTCTACCTTCTACTATACCTGTATTATGACTAGATCTATTTCGATCTATACACTAATTCAGGTCTGTTTAAAATGATTCAACCTCAGCGTGTAGTGTTTTATTAATTTCCCTGAACACAACGTTTTGTATTGCTTAGATATATTAGTTCAAATGTGCAAGAGGTAGAACGTGCATTATTTTCTAGGATCAATTCATGCTGTCATTGAAATTCGTGTTGCTTTTGATGTCCTCTTTAGTTTTAGGTACCTCTATTAACTTGATCACTTTCCTCCGCCATCTGTGTATAATATAAATGATATCTCTGAGGTAAGTAATTTTATTTTTAAGATCGTTCATAATTTTTTTACATTCTAATTATTTGTGTTCGTTTTCATGTTTTCATTTTTATGTCACTCTTCTAAAAGTGATTAATGTAGTACCATTACGTTCCAGGTTTTTTAAAGTACCCGTGGTACTCTCCAAATCGTTATCTCACTATTTACCTCTACGCGATCTGTTGTAATTATGATCAACTTATGTGGGGGTTTTTCGTACTGTTTGCGACTTTTTCTTTTCAGAATGAACTAAAATTATCAAGCGCTGTGGAAGCGATTAATATGTTTGTAAAACGTGTTTCTTGTTTTCATTCAACTGCACTTGTATGTTTTGCGATCTTTGTAGTTCTTGTAGTAGTTCCTCTCCCTCATCGCAGTCTGAAAATGAATTGACAACTTGCTCCTCCACGTCTTAATATATTTTAAATTGTTAAAATGTGATTTTCTCTTGTTTATTCACTTATTTATAACAAATCGTTTTTTTGCAGGATCATATAAATGTGTGATAAGGTTATCGCCTTGATCCCAGTAATTAATAATGGTTTGACATAGTACAGAACCTTTTGTTTGTGTTCTCGTTTTTTATGCGATTAATGCCTGCAAATATTATATGCGTACTCTATTTTAATTATTATGCACGGGGTATATACGTAACAGGCTTTCCGAGTAAATTCAATTGTTTTCTGTTTTTCATTTCTGATGCAAATTATCAGTCTTGGTCATAGTACTCGTTTCCATAAGTGTTTCACCAGCTTAGATTTTCCAGCATGAGTTTATAAAGGCATTGTACATAACTCTTTTGTTTTAATATATGATTTTGTATATTTGATTTAGTTATATCTGATTTAATACTAGTGTTGATATTTTTTTCAGAAAATATTTTCACCTTGACTGTTAGTTTATAAACACCACGTGTTGATCCAAATCCTGACCTTGTTTCAAAATTTGTGGCAATAACGTAAACAAGAGATATCTTTATATTAAAATGATTGGTTGTTGTAAAGGTCATGCTAGGACTTCGGGTTTAAGATGTAAACAATATTTGTTTGAGTTTTTGTTTCTTAGAGTAAAACGATTGGTTTTCAGAGGATCACACTAGGTGTACGTGACCTTTAACAATTACTTGCTTTCTATAAGATTCCTGAAGATGATCACGTGGCCCCTTGTTTACGTTTAAAGGATAAGATATAACCTCTATTTTAGAAACGTATTCTCAGTAGAAGATGGGCTGTTAAACTGGAAGTTATATGTTGTGATGTTTAAAGTTATTTCAAATTTATGTTGCGCAGTTTGTTGTTATTTCAAATTACTTGGATTTAAAAGGATTAATACTGTTGTTGTTCTGGAAAATACCTGTGTTCATGAAGTATTGTGAAACAAGGACGGTTTGTTATAAAACTTTGTTAAGCTATCAGAACCCGGATAGATAATTCTTGTTTCTACAAGGAACTGTCGAATTCAACACTACATATATCACCATACATCATCGTCTTCCATCTTGGATTCTTTGTCGGGATTCGAACTTGAAACCAGTAGAAAATTTTGTTATTAGAACAACTAAAATTGTATTATTGGATTATTCTTGGATTATTTTTGGACTTGTTTCTTAAAAAAGTAAGTTCATATTTTTTCATTATTACAGATTTTTTTCCAAGGAAATAAATTATTGTATTGTTTCAAAGCTTTTTGTTTTCACTATTTTTTGTGTTACTGTTTTTTCGAGTCTAAATACATGACATAAGACAATTTATAGTGGTTAATAACCATGATTAAATCATTTCTAATATCTTTTAATAGCTTTAATTTTCCTGATATTGTTGTGTTTTTTAAATGATGCCGTTTATCTCTTTTATCTAACAGTAAATAACGTAGTTTTTCCAGGTTATAATGTTTTCAGGAAGTTCCTATCAGATAGACGATTCTGATCTGGATAAAAGGGACTGAAGAGATTAGCTTCAAATGTTCCCCAATATCCCTTATGGATGCTAGACTAGTTACAAACCTCAGCAGTGTTTTCGAAAGATGCAAAAAGGCAAACAAAGCTTTCTATATTTACGTATTACCAACACAAATTAACCAGCTTACGTCATTCTAATGGGACACACTATGGCGTAAAGCGACAAGATCTCTCAGACGTAAAGCTCGATACTGGTTTACGAGGAAACTTTCCAGTTGTCTCAGGCTAAATCGAGTGACGTTACACTTTTAACTAACCAATTGAAATTATTAATCAACTAAGTCAAAATGAGATTACAATCAATTTAATGTTCATGTTAACACCTTTTGATATCTTAAATACCTTCTTTAAAAATATTTGCAAATATAAGCAGATTTAAGACTTTCACGGCAAAGGAACATAACACTATGCATAACTTTTTGTGTCTATTGGCATCTTATATTTATTACCTGAAATGTTAGCCAACGGTCCTCAAAATTCTAGTGCCTTTGACAGATCTGACATTTAGTTATGTGCTTGAGGATTTATGATTTTAGTTTCTAAAATACATGCATGATTGTACCGTTTCCTTGTGCTTTAGTTGCTTTTAGATGTAAACATTTTACCACTTGGCTGCGCTATGGATGCATGTTGAAAGAACAACGTTGCGAAGAAACCGTATCACTTTTAGACAAAATGAGCATGAATCCTAAAATACCTATTACTTCACATAGTAAATAGTATCTTATTTCTGACCTTGTTTCATTTTGTTCATGTAATGTGATACCACCTATTGTGATGTCAGCATCTTCTGACTTTGCAGATTCCTATTCTGTTTAGGAGTCAAACTATATTTTCGACAATTCCTACGAATATTTGCAAATGTCTACGTTCCGATCCGCGTGAATATTCGTGTAAGAATGTGGGATTTCCCTTTTATCACGTTTGGTGCAATTGCACCTGTAATCGACTATAATCCAATAATGTGTTAACCCAAATGTAACCACTTTACACTGAAGTGTAAATACACCTCAAACCTGATGTGATTGATCCAGTCATGGATGGGGCAGACGACAAAGACGTCTGTCAGACCCTCAAGGTTTCATTGGGACCAAAACACGGGCATTCACACTAATCTGCTTGCAATGGAATGATTTGTCCTCAAATAGGTGATAGCAAGAAATACAAACACTGTCAGTTGGTGAGTTTTCGATTCATAACCAATTCATAACCAATTCTCTGTATGAAGATTGGCGTTTCTCTTTGGGTATTATATATTTTGTAAATCAGCGCTGTTTCTTATTTGTACTCGTACCTGTCTGATATTTTCCATTACCTCCAACGCAGCATCAAAACTCGGCCACCTTGATTATTTTATCATCGATTATTACTGAGTAAAATTTAGTGATGGTATTTAGACTGCTCTGCCTGGCAGCAAGTAATTCGGAATAGACGCGTTATCGACATTGAAGTCACATCGAAATTTCTTTCAAGCACCACCAAATACATCAGTTACTATTGATATGTCTCTAACAGGTTGATGTTGTTGATTATATAACCTTATAACAATGACACAATTTATACATACTGTAAAGTGAAATAGATAAGTGCTTGCAGTGTTTGTAAACGCTCCCGTACATTCAGCGCTACAATGACCAGATGACCTCATATGGACCATCAACCCTGTTGATACTGACCTAAATAATTCAAATTTCGACTGGCCGTGCAAGTCAATACTAATTAAAAGAAAACTATTTTGAGGTATTAGCACATATGCGACCTAGTGATTGCCATGGCATTTTGATGAATCCATCTTGACAGTTTCACGTGTGGTTGGCAACATGTCTGCAAATTCATTTCTCATTTAACCACTAGGAAAACGGTTGACTGATTTTGACATCTCTAGTACACAAAATTGGTCAAAGGACCCTTGAGTAGCTATGTGTCTCTCTTCTGTGACCAAGTAATCAAAGACATGTCTGCCCGAGAGTATTTGATGACTCATATCTTTTAAACGAAGGCCTCTTTCTTTATTTATACTGCAAAAGACCGCATTATTCAAAGCTATTCCTGACACGGTTCAGACAACCACCCTCGCTTCAGCTGTCGCAACGCGCCAACCGCTAGTACCAATAAATATCACTTGGTGGGTTCGATGTCCAAACACCTAATGAGGTGCACGAGGCTCATTTATTGTTTCTTCAACACAATCCTGTCCGTGGTAAACAAGGCCAGTTACGCACCTATAGAGATACGCGCTCACGATTGTCAACTTGGTCAGTAGATACAAAGAAGAGGGCCGTTGACATAAAATGAATCACGCAGTGTCGCAGATGCGTTCAAACGCATTCATGTACTCGACCGACCCATATGTTAAAAGTTGAACGTGACAATAAATGTATCATG
The DNA here is from genome assembly GCA_028554795.2 of Sinohyriopsis cumingii. Classification (NCBI taxonomy): domain Eukaryota; kingdom Metazoa; phylum Mollusca; class Bivalvia; order Unionida; family Unionidae; genus Sinohyriopsis; species Sinohyriopsis cumingii. The sequence goes on from CM068838.1 coordinate 95,476,662, forward strand.
GTGACCAAGCTAGGTGGAACGCTTGAATCGTCCTATTGAAGAATGGCTAATTAGACATCAGGAAAATAATTGCTGATGAGGCTAGGGCGGTCTAGCCCATGGGTAACCCAACCTGCATTCATCATAACAACCCTGAGAAATCAAGTCACACGCACGACTAGACTAAACCTATCCAATGCAACTCAATGCAACATAATAAAAGACCATTATTCCTACTCAGAAAATGATTTCACAGTCACCACCGGGACACTTTGGCCTTGTTAATATTATGTTACAATGAAGGTGGCATTCATACATACCCTTCAGTTAACTTACCCGATCATTCATCTTTGGGTTTGCCAACCACCATTCATTGGGGTTACTAAACAACAAATGTTCTTTCGATATTCGCTGGTAACCAAGTTTGCTGACTAAATTTGGTTACACCATGTCGTCGTACATGTCATCGGAGGTGATATGCATCAGCAACAAGTCAGTGACGGCATACAGCACCCTGACAAAACTGGTTGAGTTTATCATAGTAGAACTTGTACATGAGCAACCTCTATACGTCCATTCGCACGATACCACGTAGATTGTTTATGTCAGTCTGAGGTTTGTCTTTTATTGTAAACGGCAATAAGATCACCATTAAATATATTTTATATTCGAAGGTCGGGTCATCGATGAAACTTTGAACATTTTCTTTCTCACCATCATCATCGACAAGAACAACTCGGATTCGTTTGTGCAGATTGTCCTTGGTATTCAAAAACAGAGCTCTGTCCATGAACTTGAAAAGTCCCATTCAAAGTCACAATCAAAGTCATTCCTGACCTTTGTGCGTAGGTCAGAATTCATCCGAATGTACAGGCCATCAAATCTTGCTGAGGAAGTCCAAGCACTCGATGGATACTGGCCAAACGCAATCCCAATCATTAGCACAACTGCAGACTTCTCGCATGCAATACATAGTTGTGCTTGGTCGTAAGACACGGTACCAATGGTGCATTCGGTTTATTTGTGTGTGGATTCATCAACGATCGATCACTGATACGGGCACTGCCATGCACTGAGCACATATAACACTTCTGAATCCATCCGTCAATATATGAAAGCCTCGTGCAAATGATCCGGTTATTCCAAGTCAACTTAAAAGTATTGTCCTTGGTGAACCTTGTCGCGACTAGTCGGTATAACCAAATGCTCGATCAGAAAAATAAGTCCTTTCGCTCCAGGGTTGTCAAAAGTTTGTAACACCGGTACCATCACAGGTATCTAATGTATCGGCAGTTATCAGCGTCTTCGCCTGGTGAGTAGGTGGACTGGATAATGACCATGAGATTTTCTAACCTTTTTTTCTGGAATTTGAATTTGGTACTTGTTGCACGAACATACTTGGTGGCTTCAGTAGCGACAGTAAATTCTAAACGAGGATTTTGCTGAACCTCAGCATGAAGACTTTGCTGTTCAAACGTGTCATATACCGCAATGATGTCATCTTTTCCTGCGCATCTTGATATTCGAATAGTATCTTCTTGTGCAAATTGCCTTACTTGTTTTACCGTTGTTGGTTTTGTTGTAGTGCAAACAGTTGTGACAATGGTAGAAGATTCAGCAGAATTATGGGTCTCAATAATTCAAGTATGTCTGTATTTCTCATGCGGCTTGATATCAGTATTCCATGCAACCGTGCAAGTTGTTTTAGCCGTGGCACTGTATACATGCTTATATTAAGATGAGGGGGGGGGGAAGCGTCGTTTTAACTTTGAAATTTGGTCAATGGCTTTTTTGTCAAGGTCAGAAATTCAGAAATGAGATACCTTCAGTTCTTGTTATTATTTCATCTATTTCCCACATTTTTTCTTTTTTTTTAATTCTTTTTTGTTTGTGGCATGTGCTTGGGCTTGAACCTCCAAACGTTTTGTGGTTTTGATTTGTTTCTGGGCGCTTTATAGTGTTCTCAAAGAGATCAGCATAACTGACACGGATGATTACGCGATGTGACCCTATTCTACTATTTAGGCAGGGTGGTGCCAATAATCTCTCACGCAAAATTTGCATATGTGCTTAAACATATTCATAATTGCATTTTCTGCAACAATGTTCATATTTTTCAAGTCAGATATCTTTGATTTTACGGGCTCCCAGTAGTATGATTCGTTTTATATACAATCCCACAAGCGTGTATCTAAATGGCGGAAATTCTGCTACATTTTCTGTTCTTTTTTGTTAGCAGCACCCACACCCGTACTCCCCGTTGATAACACAAAACTGATAATCAACCCTAGCCAAATACTTAGCTACACCAATATCGGATTACATAATGAAAAACCCTTATGTGGTGATGAGTACAACATATTTCAGAAAGCTCAATTACGTGATTATCGAGTACGACAGCCATATGAATTTTGTCAGGCGACAGTCCCATGTACCCAATGATGTAAAACCCATTTAATCGCGCTGTCTTTTTTGCGTATTGATATATGCTAAGTAGTGATAATGTGTCATTTTTTACACTAGCTTTTGAGTTTGTTTTTATGTAGAGAATATTTTTTTTAAAAAAAAGTCTGAATTCCAGTTAATATCACATTATGATCATTCAATTACTTTTGTCTTCAGAAAGAATTGGATTTACATTCACCTTACCAATGATACGAGCTGCGAACAGTGAGTAAGTATATGTGTGTAACATGATCCAGTTACTTCTAATTAAAAAGTATTGGTATGAAAATGTACATAGCAAAAGTGAGAACCAATTACTAGTGACTGAACACAGGAAATGTCCTTCTTTCATGTATAAATAACAAAAGAGAGAGTGATTTATTAATGCCGAAGCTAATGCTACTTTAATAAATGGAATATGCGAAAAACCAGCGACGTGTTTATAACGAGTCCTGATACTTTTGATCCAATATTTCAAGCGAAAACCAACATGCAAAGAAACTGATCCATTCACTTGGGTATACACATGAAGCTTCTTTTAACTGATGCAACTATTTTTGTCGAACAGCAAAACACACTATAACAGGTAATATAAGTATTAATAATTCTTTAAAACTAAACTCCTACGATAGTCGACATTCGCAAAACTTAAGTGTTTTTCTACTTGGTAATATTCATAAAACCGTTCCTAACTTCTTTACAGTTATTGCATAAAATTAAAGAATCATTTGTTGCGAATTTATCATAAAAATCATCAAGAAAATTCATTTCAAATTAACCTTCACTGCTGATCCTTGATATTTTGTGGCATGAATACAATTCACATAATTGTGGCACATCAGGTTCATTAAAGATTCCAAATAATCCATCTTATTTCTTTTACAAATACGTAAGTTCTCTGTTTATACAGTATTTTATTGTTTTCGTCGACATTGCTGAGCTAATTCATTTACTGTCTGGTTCACAAATTAAAATTATCAAAACTTTGGGTGATCTTTGATAAAAACGTCTTTTCAAACCTGTCATTTATAATAACATCCCAAAATGAAATGCAGATTTCACCAATATTTGACCTTTTTGCTACTGCATCACTTGATCATTCTTTATAAAGGTTTGGATAATGGGATGGGCATGGTGTCCAGAAAAATAAGAATGATCTATAATATTATTTGTAATTTAAATTAGATGTCCTGAGCTCTGTATGTTCCAGCTAATTGCTTCTGATATATCGCTTTCTTATGTTTGATTTTTTTTCTTATGTAGCTTCATTTTGACAAGTTGCGTTTAATTCTTCATCATTGTAAACAGTCACTGTAACTGATTGCATATACGTCTGAAAATTATTCATGTAATATGCTTCTTTGAATAGATTGAAGGTAAAGACAAATTCTTGACGATATCTGGACGGTGCTCTTGCCTGTTTGTTCTTTGCAACTGTTTATTTGTTCCGCATATGTTTATAATCACAATATAGATCAAAAGAAACGTTTATTCCCTGGTGAACTTTAGATCTTGTTGTAAATAGTTTACTGCAAAATCTTTGGTTGTCTTGTAGTGATAATTCAGAATAAAAATATTTCAGACACTTTTGGCAGAAGGTATTTTGTCATGACTTTTCGTGATTTGAACGCTATTAACTTTTGACCGTTCCTATTCTCCCACTAAATATACTATGTATATCTACCTGGACTTCTTTTCTTTCATGTAGTTCAAAATGACTATATTGGTTCATCCATGCAGATATTAACAAATAATAAATTCGGTTTTATGTATCTATTAATTGCGAATTTGTTTGGTATTTATTTTTCTCTAGGTTTATATTAGTGGAATACGGATTATGGTGAATTGTAATAGATTATATGTGGTAAAAGACATTAGACATATTTAAGCACAGGCTTTCTTTAACAAAACATATTGAGTCATCCTATTAATAATAGTTAGCTATCTCCTCTTGGCTGATTTTTTTTTCGGACGAAAAGAAACCAAAGCGAGGCATATCCCATTTCCTTACTTAAATTTATATCTAGCGTATTAAACATATTTGGAACTTTACTTTCAATATAATTTTGTTTATTATGTTTTTTTTAACACCAATCTAAACAAGGTATTATGTTCTTCAGTCATTCAGACTCTAATAAAACGATTTATATTGACTTTTACAGTATCCAAATTGTCATTTTTCTATTGATATTTATCACTAAAATGAATTAAATTCCGGATTAATTTGATGTTCTCCATTTCAAATCTAAATTTTCTAGATTGTCTAATAAATTAATCCTGACAATATTTGTAATTTATTTGGAGTGATAAGTCTGTTCAAAGATGAAATAGAAATGACCGAACTGATCCGCATTCAGAGTTTGGAAGAAGTAAATTTATCACCATTTGATATTTGATATTTTCTGTTCAAACAATAATCTGTGTAAGGATTTTTTTAAATAGTTATTTAATTACTCTTAGTCGTTGATATTTCCATAGTTCCAAATAATATTCAATTCTGTCATATTCTTAACTGTACTACCTGCTTGATTTACTAATATTGGCACACCTTGTACACCTTTCTCGCTTCAAAAGGCGGTATTCCTTTACCACAAACGTGACCTTTAACGTTCGTTTTCAGAAATATTACTTATTTTATTTACATACAAAATTAGCTCTATAATTTATTCTGCTCTCAAAGTTTTGATCCAGACATATCAACAAATAATTTAAGTAACTAAGTAGCAATGAATTGGTCAAATAAAGAATCCATTTTCTACCGAAATTTTTGTCACATTTCACATATGTATCATTATATATTTTCGTTTAAAGTCACTTCAGCAATATAGTCCTTTCAAGGTTTTCTGGTTGCACATTTCTAAGCAAACAAATTTGGTTCAAAATGTATATACAGATAAAGCAAACATCTTGATATCGTTTTAGCAAAATTTGTTCATTATACAAGATACATTGGTTTGAATTTTCATCTGAGTCAGTTCTTTGAATTTTTGGGAAACCAGTTTTATATTTTCTACATATTATAATCACTAAAATATTCACATAAGGCTTTCAAACATTAAAAGATTCTTCACACACTTTTCATTTTAATACCATGTGTCTTCTACTTGTATATTTTCCTTTCCAATTATGTGCATTATTGAACACTTCATTGTACACAATATGCCTAGCTTATTGTATTATATATTTCATCATGAGATAAAGCAAGTTATCTCCTAAGCTTTCAATCTTGATTGCTTCATCTGCCGTTCACTACAGCTGTTCAATCCGTAGTCAGTATCGCACATTGAGATTCGAACTACAACGCTGCCTTCTTTAGCGCTCCACGCAGACATATTTTCAGAGGCAGTGAATCGACCTTTTATAAATCCCAGTTCGTTTGCATTGAATTCATACAGTAGTGTTAAATATTGTAGAATACGTATAAGGGTGTTATGCAAGTAACACCAGCCCGATTCGCGTTTAGTGCTAAATGGTTGGAAAGAACTATAGTGATGCAGAATATGAATGCGTTTCGGCTTCAAGACTTTGACGCATCACGACGCCGTATCAGTTCGTTCTTTCCGCCGACACAGATAAAACCTCTTACGCAGTTTTGCATGTATAACATTGGGAGAAAATGAAATCGGCATAGTGAGAATATAACGTTGGCTATTCCATTTTTGTAAATTTATTTTCCAATCATAAACTATATCTCCGCTAATATATGTAATTCTAATCTATATTTCCTTATTTTGATCAACTCCATCTTTCTTCATACTCTCTCTCTCTCTCTCTCTCTCTCTCTCTCTCTCTCTCTCTCACACACACACACACACACACACACACACACACACAAACTGAATAGATCTTAACAAAATATATGTAATCATACGGAGACTCTATCAAAAAGACCGAACATATCGTATTAGGTTTCCACAAAATCCTGCAAATTTCTTATTGATTAAACCTTTTGAAATTTTGCTGTTCGATTTCCTACCTAGTATGCAACATAAAGAAATTTTAAAATTTACACCAAAATGAAAAATGTATGAAAATTCTTCAGGTAGCTTTGGCTGTTCTAACTCTCAGCACAATCATGATAATTTCAAACTCTCAGCAAAATCATGATCATGGTTTATATCGGCATTGATGCCTTTTGATTTCACGTCGAAATTTTCCCTCTTCCTCTGTTATTGGACATGATTATAACATTTCTATGGCCACCAATTTAGGTTCAATGACTATGTAAATATATTAAAGAAATATAATCATTACAAGTAAACTAACAATCATTCCGAGCTATTTCTAAAGATGTTTCGCTGTGAAATAGGTCGGATGTGATTGTTTTGTGATGTTTTTGCAGTACCCGCATGAAGCAATGATCACTAAATCATTCCGTGCAATAAATGTATTGCGAAAATAAAACTTTCTTAATTTGAAAGTTGCCATTAATTTGACAAAAAGAACAATTTGAAACATTATATGTATAAACTTAATTTGTCAATGTCAGCTAACCTAATCTTATATAAATCTCGGACTGGAACTTGTTTTCATCGATGAGTTAATGCTGTTACTAATCGCATTGGCTCAAATAGGAACAAAACCATGTAAATCTTCGGTTTTATTAAGTATCTTGGATGATATATCTCGCTCATGAAGGGGAAATATTTTGTATTATCACTCGTGGCTTTTCACAATACATTCTTATTTGCCCATTTTAATCATGAAATATTTCCTTTTATTTACTCATGAAACCTTTTTATTCACCAGTAAGTTTAGGTTTAATATGTTAAATATTTTAGATTCCATCTTAAGAGTCACGTTAAACCTTTTCATAACAGATGCGAGAGTTTTCTCAGTATGTGTAACCATATTATGTATGTTCTTTCTGCTATAATTCCTTAACCTTACAGTTGCAAAATTATTCCTTTATAGATTCATATTTTCTCTGGTTATCGCTTATTAAACATGTCTCTGGAAGTGATGAGTTTTTCTTGTCTACCTATTTGGCTTTTTTCTTTCTTTAGCCATGTGTATCTTGAGAATACGTATAGCCATGTCAATACATATGCGTATGTATGGCTGTATCATGGTTGAGTTGATTTTCCATAAAGAAACAACAGAGCGGGTATTAGAGTGATGGTGATAACATAGTCATTGTGTCGTGGAGCTGTTGAGCTTTAGTAAGAAAATTAAAATAGATACTGACGTCATTTATGGTAATTAATAGACTTTATATATCCTCGTCCGGGGGTCGATGAGTGAGGGGTGAGGACATGTTCTAAGCATGTGCCTAATACGTTGAAAGGTCTAAATGCTTCTGAAGTCTCGCTGTTTTTGCCACTTATATTTGGTTGAATCCAGTATGTTGCAAGTCGTACATCTTCACAAGTTGTGCTGAACGTTGAATAAAGTAACCCAGCTCCGTATGCTGCAACTGGAGTAATTTAGGGACAATAATATCTCTAGCAAAGAAAGAGACGACGTAAAAATTGTCATCTTTTCTTTTCGTTGCAGTTTCTCGTGGGTAATATAGTGTATTATACGATGTACAATCCATCCTTGAATATAATGCAAGTGAAAGAATTATGATTCAATTGCAGTAAACATAAGTTGATACTGCTAATTGAAACAACTTTAAATTTTCAAAAGTAGATCTAATTATATCTGTAACATACTAGAATGTACCATTATAATTGTTTCATATAAGCGATATTTATTAGCCTTTATTACAATACATATTTAAAATTCTAACTTACCTATCTATGGCATGCTCATTTCAGTCTGCATCATTCAGGTATTAGGTCCTCAACGTGGCATTATATATGGGGAATTTGATCACTTTATGCTTCGAGCTGATACAATCCAAATGCAAATGAGTTCGAAAGCTCGAAATTGTTTATAAAAAGGCAATCAGTAAAGGCCTCTGATGTTATCACTCGAGCGAAGAAAATGATAGCCAAATAATCAATTTTACTGAAGTCAACAGATAGTGCAAAAACCAACTATGCAGATACATTCAATTTCTCAACATCTATTGTGCACCTTTCTAAAAAAAGATCATAAATCTATTTTCTCCGGGCTCGCATATAAGTTTGTAAAGACCGATGATGGACTACTTGTGCTATCGGATTTTAGAGATACTTTGCAAAACATGTCAACGGTGAGCATATTGAGGATTCGTTAATAGTGTTCGTGAAATTTGTGAATTAGTGCTTCTACAGTCCATTCCTTTCTTGTCAATTTTGAAGTCTTACAACATTCTTTAAACATTCCTTTCTACCATGAATGACTAACATATCACATACTCTATGTATCCCAATATTAATATATAACTAAAAGTATCATTGCAGCAACCAGGTATTTAGCGTTTGGCTATTTTCAATTATATTTGATCGATGAAGCGACGCATGAATCTCATATAATTACAATTTATTTAGACTAAACCGTATTGCTAATCCTTCCTGGAATTGTGAGTTTACTATTTAGAGTGATTATATCCTCTGAAAATTAACGGCGTTTACACGAATAGTCTTTTATTTGAGAATAACACATACGACATAAACATATGTATAACCATTATGAGAGGGAATCATAAATATGATAAACAGCAGCATATTTATAAATGTGTCATGTCATAGAGCCACTAATTCATTGATATTCGCTATAAATAATATATAATGAAATTATAATTTTTTACCAAACCGATCATTGAAAACCAGCATCACCCACTCTCCCCCCTTTAGTTGTTTTTCTCTCTCTCTCTCTCTCTCTCTCTCTCTCTCTCTCTCTATATATATATATATATATATATATATATATATATATATATATATATATATATATATATATCACTCTCTTTCTCACACGCACACACATAACACACACAATAAAGTATAATTTAATCTGAATTTATATGTCTTTTACCAACATGCATGACATGGTGATTGTAATTCCACAACGGAGAGGAGCGTGTAGGTTGTATCCAGTCTCTTTCCTTGTACAATTCAACTTTTTGAAAATAAACTATCTTGAAGCTATCATTAGAGAATAAATTCCAACGGGAACCAAAACGTATCTATCAATTTACAAGCGAGTTTAGTAATTCATTGAAGAACACCTATCCAAACCATAATAAGTACATCGTACATTTGTTACATATATTGCATAAAATAACGTACAGAGCGAAAACGTGAAATACATAAACAACTAAACTACGTTTTCTTTAGGGTTCAGTATCCAAGAAATAGTCGCAATAGATGCAATTAAGTGCACAGAAAATGGTCGCTGAGACCCATACTTGGTCAATAAATTCTTTTTTTAATAACCCTGCAAAGCACTGTAGCTACCAATAACTATAACAAATCACAGTGTTTTCAAAGTGTATCTGGCCTATTTAAGAATTTACAGATTTCGGTTCATACAATTATGATTTTGAAAGTTTACTTAGGCGATAAAGTTTGGAAATGTACTTCTGCAGGTGTTGTTTTCGTTTATACTGCTTATAGTGTTTGGGTCTAGTATCTTGATTAATTAGTGTTAGCATTTAATATATATTTTGTATATTATATAGTTAGAGCGATGGCTATTATCAATCATTTCGGTAGATATATTATTTTCTGTGCCTTTTTCTTGTTTATATAATTACTAAGGCCAAGTAGGCTGTATATAAGGAAGGTTGATTACAATCGTCTTGAAGTAATTTGGATTGTGTTATTTCTTGTCGCATGCAGATGGAGAAGAGCTCGGGTCTACTTGCTGCCTTATTTCTCTGTATGTAAGTTGATTATTGCAGAGGAAAAAACTTATGATGGTTTTATTTAAAATATCATTAATATCATAATAATTCCATCCTTCCATAGATGAGTTGAATGTAACATACACACAATACAAATGTTTGCGAAGATCGTAATCTACTGGCAAATAAACGACTTTAAATTTGGGAATTTATTATTTTGTGGCTGGAATGCTTTTTGTTGAAACAAGAAAGAAGGTCTCAAATTTGAAAATGTATTATGTCGGGATAGATTGCGTTCTGTACATGCAATAAACCCGCTGTTAAGTTTCAAATTTTATTAGGCTTGGGTTGGAATGCGTTTTGTGCATGCCAAAATCTCAGTTAGATTTCAGAATTTAATAGGTTTTGTATGGTCTGCTTTTTGTAATGCCACAAACGCACCCATACATTTCAGAATTTATTAGCATTGGGTAGGATTGCGTTATGTACGTGCCAAAACAAACTTTTCAAATTTTATATCCATCATTAGTTTTGTCAAGAAGCGCGGTAGACTACAGAGGTTGAATTTATTTGGTTTGGGTAGGATTATATTCTATAGATACCAGAAACAATGAAATTTTGAAATCCGTCGTTCATTTTGCAAACAAATTGGAATATAGAAATGTGGAACAATACGGGACAGGTGAATTGCAAATGAACTTAAAAGAAAATGTTTTTTCTTTGTAGTCTTAAGCTATATTTCTGCCATTTCAGACTATTTATACAGCAAGGCATTACATACGGACAGCTGAGGTAAATTTCCTCCACTCATAATTTCCATGTCTCTTCATCCCTTTATCCTTTACCTTTGTTATGTTCAATAATTACAATCTTGTTTAAAAGTGTTTACATTAAAATCTGTCGAAAACAAATACTTTGATTCGTGGATACTTAATTTCACTATATTCCGAGGTCAAACTATTTCACCGTTATGTAATTTTCCGTGAACATGACACGAAACATATTACTAAACAAAGTGTATAGCTTCTCAGTAGTGTGAATTATTTTCTAGACGGGCACGGGAAACCTGTACGTGTGGGTGAGTGCGCCCATGTAAGCGTTTTTTTTGGGTCGCAAAGTAAGCTAGATGTCGAAATAAACGTGCCAACATCTTTACACAATGTCATTATTACGGTGATTTTTAATTTTCTAAACATGGCTAAATTATACGGCCCTGGCTTGCTAAGGCAGGAAACATACACCTTAACTGTATTTTTGCTATAAAATACGATAATGAACCATAAATAAAGATAAATCAATTCCCATGTCATAAAATTGAGGATTTCATGGAATATATTTATTGTTACAGTAAATTCGACAGTGATATCCAAGACAAATTAACGAGAGTGTTTTTGCAGATGGATCGATCACATAAGGATGGCTATCTTAATCTTGATGAATTCATCAGCGGTATCCTGGATAGAGATTTCAACGGTACATAGAAATATTTCTGCTTTCATTAGTAGTACATATTAATTGAAAACAATCGTATCAAATGGCAGAATATCTATGTCTGCACATTCATACTTTGCCACAAATGTAATGTTTGATAAGGCAACCACTCATCTTAAAACAGTTGCACGGCATAGTGTTTGTGATTGACAGTAAAGATACTAATCTGCACATATACATTTCGCCAAATATATAAGGATTGTACCAAAAAATCCGCCATCAGAAACATTTGCATGACTAATGGGACTTAATTGTAGTAGGTACGAACGTATTTTGCAGCACAATAACACTGTGGGGACGTCAATGAAAAGAGAGCCTTCGTTTTCTTATGTTTATAAAGAGTAGCTGTTTCTCTTGGAAACAAATTTACTTTGATAATTACCTAAAGTTGGGGCATTCATATATCTAAGCACTGATTTTCTCCATGTCAAAGCATTGTATACGTAAATAATTATGTAACATAACCACGTATTGCACGAAGTATTCGTTTTTATTCGTAAATGGTGATATTGTATATATCAGGTGATAACTCCATCTCAAGACAAGAGTGGATGACCGTAGAAGCTGCACTCGGGATATTTGACGGCGCTACCGCCAACATAGTATTTCAAGCTGTTGACACGGATAAAAATGATGCTATTACATTACCCGATGTTATAGCGACGTTCGGTACTATTGATGCAGCAGTCAGTAAGTAAATTAGACAGAAATTAAAAAGCATAAAATAATTATTCGTTTTTCACCAATAAATGCATGAAGACTAAGTAAGATACATTCACACCCAAAACATCGTAAATGAATGTAAGGGCATTACATGAAGTTTCCTCCACCAATGAAAAATACTGAAAATCAATTTGCAAAAATGTACAAAAGTATAAAGAAACGAAAGGGGGTAATGATTGTTTGATCCTGTCGTGTCTGGCAGACGAAAGTACACGTAACTAATATATGTATGGCAAACAAAAAGCGTAAAAACTACCGGCATCCAAATATAGTCATAATCCTAATTTTGTCATATAATATTCTGAAGGCTTAACGATACATTTAAATACCACAACTAAAAAACACTTGTATCGTTCTAAATGTGATAGCAATCGTAGAAAAGAAATTTCAATAAACCAATAGCATATAGTCTGTATTTGCTGACTCACCACAACATACCCGCAAAACAAACTCATTTTCATTTTCAAAAATTACCACCTTACACTCTACTCCACGAAAGAAACATACGTTTCAAAAGCTAACACATTGCAACCCAAAATTTGTTTAATACGGCATGATTTCCTAATCAATTGCAATTCATCATTTCTAAAACTATATTTAATTTTAGTTAGTTCATCTGGGGTTTTCTTTTTGGTACGACCTTTGTTTTCTTTTTGTTTCGTTCCAGAACTTCTTATATATATATCCTTTCATTATTTATCTTAGGCTATGATATATCCTGTTCATCTCTCATCACATTTTGCCGTACTATAGGACCTAAGGTTTGCATTATCTATCAACTTTATGAAACATTCATATGTTTTTATATTCGACAAATATGGAGCTTATCTTTAATTCATTGTTTCTATTGTATGAATTATACTTCTCACATTGTGCTATATTCAGATTTAAATATGTTCGTAAAATGAGTTTTAATTCATCCGAAGCATAATCAAAATATGGCATTGGATAACTTAAACTTAACGTTAACTTGTGTTTGCGTTAACTAGGTCATTGCTTGCTTTTAAACGCTCTCTTTCTTGCATCATGAACGACAGGTTGAACCAATACAATGAAGAAAATCATACGATTACGGAACCACCAGAAAAGAAACGTTGACAATAAAAGAAAAGCATGTAATGTTGAACATAGGAATCAAGTAGAGAAACATTCAAACTGGTTTAAAATGCCACACCAGAGATATTAAAACAAGAGCAAAATGTTGATAAGGTAACAACTGAAAGAAGTCAGTATGAAGGAAGTAACTAAATCATATTCATTGATAGCTGTTTTCGCTATTGTTGTAGCTCAGGATTTATGTCTTAAGTGAGACAGCTTTTATAATTGTGTGTTTCTGATAAGCAATCTGAAATCAGTTTGCGTGCATAGCACGTTATAAAAGAAACCAGTTAGGCTTTGCAGGACAAAGGTACATGTAAACCCTTTCCAGAAATGGTCAAAGGAGAAATGCGAAAAATGGAGTATGTAACACAATTCGCAAAGCAATATTACAATCATATCAAGCACACGGTTGTATGATGTTTCTAATGAAAATATCAAAAATACAATAAAAGTCACAAGCAATCGCGGATATTGAATACATCAAAATTAAATTATTCCTATTTTATGTTTTCATTGTGAAATTTATTATTTAATAACGAAAATGACACCACCTGACCAAATAATGAAGTAAGCAAATTGAGTAGCAGAAGAAAATAATTGACATAAGGATAACAAAAATTTTTGCATTATGCAAAATAATCCAAGGAAAGCAGACTGTCGGAAGAATCTTACACAAATTATAAAATTGCTAGTTCTGCTCTTGTTCTACAAACAATATATCGAAGTCCATTCTTCTGTACTTCTTACAGGTAAATGTGATAGAACATTATAAAAGTACTAAATATGCATCAGTAGTAACAATTCCAGAAACCGTTATTACTATTATCTTACAAGCAACTGACTAATACGAAATTAAGTTGAGACCGGGAATCGAACCATGGGTGTTACAAGAATGTGCGAAAATGGATATTTATGTTATTTATCAATTTATTTTTATTTACTTTTAGACTAGTGATAATTTATCAAAATGATTGCTGCTCGCCATGCAGTACACTCTGCTCTTGAAATTTAACTGGACCCCTCGCAAAGGCTTTAACAGATAATATGCATCTGTCCATACTCAAATCTTGATCCTAAGTTGCAAAATTGTCTAACGTTTTTAGAAGCTTTCCACAAGATTTGTGCATTTGCACATTAATTGTCTTGATGTCCATGCGATTTAAGATCACACGAGCACCTCATTCGTCTATGTTATTATGACTTTATCATTCTCATGGTTAGGCAGTATAATCAAATTCACAGGAAAAAAATCTCATCTAAGCTATTGAGTTGTCAGTGCCCTGTAACTGTGATATAGTTCCTGAAACTCATTCTGGAAGGGAGTTTCACTGCGTCTTTAACCAGTAAATTGCACAATATCCTTCTTCGCCAGATCTACGTACTGTGCTTCTGATAAACCCCTAACTCGATAAATTTGTCAGTAAAGCACAAACAATTATTTGAAAACCCATGCAATAGTTTTTGAGCCTCTTTGACAATTTGTGTAATATATGGGTTTAATCATTTCTCTGCATTTTCAAACGCTCCGTTGTTTGGATCAATTGATTCCTGCAGACATATATACATACTTACTTACATACATACATACATACATACATACATGCATACATACATACATACATACATGCATGCATGCATGCATGCATGTATCCATGCATACAGACAGACAGAAGGACATGTGTCATGCAGTTTAGGTAACTGTTTATCATAAAGTATATATCAGAACAAATCGACAGCAGAACGATTTAACTTAAATAATACTTTCGTTCCTAGAATACCAGAAGAGAAAATTCGTAAGACACACACAATATTGCGAATTAAATCCTGAAAAGTCCTAAATGTTATATATGATGTACAAGAGACTTTAATGTCCTGATGTACCACAATATGATCATATAGTCTTCGGAGGAGATTTCAATAATCCCAAGTATATGAGCACCTTGTAATTACAGTAAATAATATAAACAAATAATTCATCTTAAATTATATCTGAACACAAGTTTAAACTCTAATCGGTGAGCATCAAAGATTTATATTAAAATGAAATTCATTGTCGCTTGCCAAATCCCATTAAATTCAAGTTTCACTTGATGTCCTACGTACTATATCTTTTGAAATAATTTTTTTTAAAAATATCTTGTTTACCTCTTAGAACCATGACACAATCTGATAGGCACAACCCTCAAGTACGGACCATAAATAAGCACATACACTATTATTGTCAGTATGTTTCATATATAATATCATACAGTCTCTGGTACAGTCAATATAAAATATAGTCCTACAAAGAAAACAAAACATGATATGTGCGATATTGTAGCGATTAGTAATCTTATTTCTTCAGTAGTATTTTAATTTCACAGGTAATGAATCTCCAAATACGGAAAAGAGTTACAGTCAATAATATTGGCTTGAATCAAAACGTCATTTGTGTGGGTGGGTTGTGTGTTTAATACAACTCCACTAAAATGTTTTATTTTGTTCACCACGTGGATATTAATGCAAATCATAACCGGGTACGTGTACGTGGACGAGCAGTTTGATATTACTGAATTGTTTGCTATATAATCTAGGTAAAAGCCTTCGACTCCTCATGACTTTCATCTGGCTAGTGCAACACATGGTCTCCTTATTTGGCTTGTTTCCGCTCCAGCATGGAAAAGCAGTAGTACATTGGTGCAATAGACCATACAAGCTTTAAAACGTATAAAATTGTTAAAGAAATAGGAATACTTCAAAATAAACTTTATAGCAATAATGTAGGAAGATGAACACGAAACAACGGTCGACACAATATCCAAGGAAGTTAATAAATGAAAGTATGGAATAAATTAAAAGATACAATAAAGTAATCTTGTTGTAAATGCGCAACGGGAAGCTAACACAAGTGAAGTTACATTACAATATAATAAATGCACCAGTCTTCTTAAATAAGCTCAAAAGAAAATATTGAAGAGTACAGACTAAACAACCTACCTTGTATTTTGTTAAAAAGGTGTACTATGCACGTGATTAATACATCTAAAAAATATTCAGTCACACAAAAGTACCTCAAAATTGATCGCCTGTTTTTACGGAACGATTTTCTATACCACACGATCAAATTAAATCCGTATATATATACAGACATTGAGCATGCAAGTTTTCCAAACATTTCATTCATCCTATGAAACTAGATAAATAAATGGTAGCAATTAATATTTAAGACACTCGACGCTAGAGTTAGTTCTGAAACACATATCCCAAATGTAGAGCGATTGTGCAGGAATCAGAAACGTGCAAAAGTAAGAGAAATACAGAGCTATAGAAGTACAAAAGCGAGTGGGAAAATACTAAGTGGAGGTTCAAAGTATTTATACAACTCAATTTTATGTTAACTTTTAAATCATAAATAGTTTACTTCGGATTTTAAAGGACGTATAACAACACCTTATAAATGTAATACACTTATTTTTAGTGTTAGTAACTGTGTAACAGTGTCAAAATGTTAACTCAGCAAACCTGGAGATAACTGTAGGAAACAAATCAAACCATGACAAATCTGCACCAAGTTATCTGTATGCTATCTACTGTTGTGTTATCAAACGTGACTATAACAAAAGAAGGGGCACTGTTCAATATAGGAGACAATTTTCAAGAAATAAAATGACTTTGTGTCAGAGAAAGACGAATCTACTGACTGCCTTTACGTCCTTCAGCAATGTATACACGGAGGAGAGAACCGTTCAAATGGATCAATGTGTTTGGTATTATAGAGCATGCGAATAATGTAAAGAAACCCACAACGTCTATTATAAGCACTGCATCGACGGCATCTGACATTGTTACAATTTTAAGAGATATTTATTTCAGAGCAGATAGCTTACGAATCAGATTATAAAAACTTGGTGGAATCGCAGAAAGGCATAAATACTCGAATGTGAAAATTAATTTTAATTATAACCAAATAATATAGTTATGAAACTGAAATGTTGCTGATTGAGGGAATTTTTTAAGTATTGGATAACATGTTCATGAAAATTAATTAGATTGTTTCTGATCCACATATTTATGTATTACCGAGTAACATGGTAGTTGAAGCGTTGGTGATGAGGGTAATTCTTTATTATATATATATATTATCGACTCGTTTAATACTCGGCTTAAAAACTACCATCAATATAGATTTAGAATTGAGCGGTATTTCAAAGAGTGATAAGCAATCGGTAGCAGTTGAGGAAAATTGTAGATAGAAGACAACATGAGTAATAATTATACATAGAAGATTAAATGTATAATGATTGTGCAGAAAAGTATGATGGTGATGATGTTACTTTGGAAAACTTTATAGCATGCGATGACAATTTTACTTTAAAATGTGTTATTACCATTTGATTGTGGTATGTTCAATTGACACATGGTGACCATGAAGCGTTAAAAAATCCAATTTAGAAACGTGCAGATTAAACATTGCCTCTGCGTACGAAGAGGATCTAACATTGAAAGTAGCAATCATTTATAATGTTGCCATTTATTGTGGAAGTTCTTATGGTTTGCTTTTGTAAATGGATACACCGCTGATTATAAATATAAATAACGAACTCACTAATGACAAAGCAAGTACTATAACATTAAAGCAGAACAACTATTAATAGCATTACTATAGCAGCAGAGAGGTAGAACAGACCACTTGATGTAAGGTCCACTTTTGAAAAATAATGTTTCCTACGGAAAATGAAAATAGGTGGTCAATAACGTCAAATGGAAGCATTCTATAATTGGGTTAGTTTTTTCTATTACTCTATCTTTGTCGTTTATGTTTTTCAAAATTTGTGTGCTCTTTTTACCCACGGTGAAACTCAATTGTGCTCGCACCCTCTCTGCCGCTGTATTGTGTGAGTAATTAAATCAGTATTATATCAATAATGTTGTTGTTGTTGTTGTATGTTTTAACGCCATTTTCAGCACAAGATAGGCTATACATGGCGGCCAGTATTAATAGTGGAGGAAGAACCCAGGAAATCCCCGGAAAGAACCACCGACCCTCGAGAAGCTACTGGCAAGCTTTCTCACATACCCACATTGGCCGATCAATAATGTAATCGTACACAAGTAAATACGCTTGAGAAAGATTAGAAGCAATTAGAAGATATTTTCCTCTTCGTGATGGTATCAAGACAAACTGCAAGAATGTCAAGAGCACCAGTTGAATATACAGAAGGTACAGAACACTTAGTTAAACCTGTTACAAAGATAACTTTCTAAACAGTTGTAGAAGCTACTCAAGATCTTCCCACGTTACAAAAACAAATGAGAAACTGAAACGATAGGAAGAAGAATCAAACAAAGAAATATAGTTTAAGAGATCTTCCATATGAAATAACTGCTGTTCAGCCACTTTGTAGATACGAAGTAATAAGTGTTGGTGAAACAGAAAAATATTTTGCACCAAAACTCAAAGTATAAATAAAAGAACAAATTGACTTGATTATTACATTTATAAAAGGTGTTATTGAAGAATTTACTAATAAATAAATTGTTAGAGAGGAAAAAATACCGAGTATTGCAACGTTGGGTTTTCTTCGAAAGTCTGAAATTTTGCAGCCTGAGAATGATGACGTAATTGTTGATAATTGTTTCAAATGGATACATGGTATATATTACAACAAAATCAGGCTAGATATAACCATCAAAAATTTATAAAATATATTGAAAAGATAAATAATTTATGCGGATGTGCATAAACAACTGCCTCAACCTGAGCCACAAATCCCTCATCATGAACCACAATAACCAAACTTTCCTGAGCCACACATTTCTCAACCTTGGCCACAAAACCCAAAAATTACTGACCCACAAATTTCTCAACATCAGCCACAAATTGTTAAAACAGAGAAAGCTCAAAACAACCTCAACTTCAATCTTTTAAACCACAATCTTTAAAACTACAATCTTCTAAATTACAGCTTCTACTAATTGATATTAGGAATAAATTTACAACTAGTGGCTTAGACAATATCAAGAAACTCTTCAAATGTTTTCAATCGAGCGTGAGAGAGATACAAATCGTTTAACTTCTGTATATTTGACCGTAGTTAAGGGTAGGAACATAGGCTGCTGGATAAGTTTCACGAACCTATGATGTGCTGGTAGTGTATATCTATTTTCAAGTTTTCTGTTTGCAAGGATTAAAAATCACAAATAACTTTTTCACGATCAACATCAATTTTATATCGACATGTTTAAATTTTCAAATTACAGAAATAATAGCATTAATGTTTTCCACGTTCATTATACATTAAACATATATATATATATATATATATATATATATATATATATATATATATATATATATATATATATATATATATATATATATATAAAATGTAATTTTTTGACACACAAAAAAAACGATTTATGATGAGCGGTTATCAGTCATGGAGTCCCTTCAACTGTGTAATTGTGCCTTTCCATAGGTTCCTTTCGTGACATCTTTCTTATAGTCTTCTTGGCACCCACACCTTGTTCTTTCTGGCTGACATTCTTTCTGAACGATTTAGTGTGGGGTACCCTTCAGTGAGATAGTGATAGTCACATCACCCTACGGTTTGGAGGCTCCACAAGTTCTTACATAGACACCCCCGCACAGCGAATTCCTAAACGAAACGATATTTTTGAGATTCAGAGGGTTGTCTAGGCCTTTCAATTTCATGGGCACACACCCCCAACCCCGAGGAAAAAAACGTACTCACCACGTCGTTTGACGATGAGAGAAGATGTACATGAAATTCCTTTGGGGATGGAGACGCCGCTTTCTTCAAGAAAAATCGCTAAATATCGCCCCCGTCGACAGTTTGTCAGTAACGGGATTTGAGCACCAAACCTCGAATATGAGAATCAGCCACACTACCACTGCGCTATCTTAAAACCTTACTGATACATGTTTCAGAGATTATTATAAACTTACCTATCCTGGATTTATTTTCTATTTTCCAGCACACATCAAGTTAAAATAATCGTATATTGTATTGTATATATTTCTGCCTTTGACTAAGTTAGGTTTAAAATACACGTATTTCTGTATAATAACCAGATCTGAAAATAACTACTGTATCACAAACCATGCGATTGACTTTTGACATTGTCTTTGACAAGGAAAACGAAATTAGAAGATGTAAATATTCTTTCACTAATTTCATTTATTACGAAATAATATTACTTAAATGACACCAGTTAACAAACAGATGGTCAAAATATTGTATATTTGTATCAGTTACGATGACAAAACACTGTCGTCAATAACATAGTAACAAGCGAGATAACTACTCCCTTCAACAATTATAAAACCCCAGTTTTTAATATTTCTTCGAACATGCCGATCTGATAATATTATATGAGATATATTTTAACGAACGTTTGTTAATCTCAAAAAATTTTCCAGCTTCATTTATTGATTGAAATATTATTTCTTAACCAGTTTCTGTATTTACAGACTTAATAATTTTTGCAATTACAGAACGTTTCCCTTTTTTACTAAATTTTCTGTTATGACTTTGTGTAATGGCTCGTAAATTACCCTAGGAATTATCGAGTTTTGAGTCTTTACTATGATCGATCACAAGACCTTCCTCAATTAACAAATTATAACACTGGTAAATACATTTATAGCAAAGATACGTTTTATTTCCTATGGTATTCAACATGAGATAATTAGTGTTAGTGACATTACGAAGTGGATATTTCAGTCGACAGTACCTCATAACACCCAGATGAGATGCCTCATAATTCTTGATGATAGGATGTTTTACAAATTCGTTTTTTCCATTCATATAATAATATTATTTGTTTGAATGATTAATTAAAATATATATATATATATATATATATATATATATATATATATATATATATATATATATATATATATATATATAAATGTAAATAAATATTTGACTTCATTATAATATGGATGAGATGGTATTATCAGCGATTAAGATTAAACCTTCTGAATATAGATTCGATCTTGATAGAAGAACCTCTGACCCACGAAGACGAGCTCTGATTGATCCGACGGAAACTCTGATTGAAATTATTCGTAATTCCAAAAAAGAATTTTGCAGCGATGATTCATCTCATGCGTGGTAAACATGCAAATTCATATGTAACACTAATGTAATCGATGCTACAATGAATGACCAACGAGCTGCGATGATTATTAATTATCTCGACAATCAAAGATATTTTTCAGAGTAAAGTTTATTAAGGAAGTATAAGATACTTGGATTTATCAAAGACAGACGTGACCCTTTCCTCTATAATGAAAATAGAGCCGAATAAGGTATAACTTCCAAACCAGAAATTTTGACTGGTATTGACAAACCGTATTATGAAAGAGCATATCCTGTAACCGAGGTTATTTATGCATTGTATCCGCTGAATGATAAACACAGCGTTCATGATCTAAAACCGATGAATTTGTCATGGCTAAATTGTGTTGCCGAACGAGTAACGGAACATATTACATTTTCGACACATGGACATGGTTTAACGGATAAAAGAGGTAAAATATTAAATGATTGGGCAGAAATAGTTAAAGTTACAGGAACTTCTATCAAAGACGTCGCTGGGCTTGGAAATATATTAAAATTCCATAAGGGTAAAAACGATAGCCAGAGAAATTTTGTACTACTCTAAGTAAAAACCGAAAAGATCTTCGCCTGAAATTATTGATCATAATGCGCATGAGTGGACTAATGCAGTAACAATATTTCCACGAAATCGGATTGTTAAATTTTACCATGGAGATATATATTAATTTATTAACGAAATAAGTATGAACGATCATGTATCAATAGGGTTATTTCAGCGTTTCGGTGACGGAAATTATGATCAGTCTTTACGACCTAATGGAGAAATTTATCACACAGATGTAACACTATATAATTGACTGTAAGTGAAACAGTTATATCATATTGTCCGCAGAAAGATGTTTCGTTACAACAACAAAAAAAAATATTATGATGATAAAAGTCCTAATATGACTGATTTTGAAAATAAAATAGCAAAAGATCTTGGCAGAACATTAATTTGTAAATTTACCCAAGGAGGATCACATGACCATAAGTGACATTGTACAAGATTAAATATAGATTATGCCGAACTCGATATTATATATGCCGATACAACGAATAGAAACACGTGTTTAATGGCAGAGTCGATGGCTGAGTCGATGGAAGGGAAATAAATGGACTCATGAAAAAATTGGGGAGAAATATATTCCAAGTATTATTGTTTGGGATGAAATAAGTACTGTTTAATTAGAAATATTAAAACTATTTCTTGATTAGTTATTGACAAAAAATACTGTTGTAATAATGTGTGGCGATCAAGCCACATAAATGGCTAAAGAAACTTGTGGATTATTTTGAAGAAATAACTTTTGATCATAGAGCACCTGATCAAGAATTAAGAGATTTTAAGTAATTAATCAGATTACAACCGCAACCGGATAAAGTTCAGCGTGACATAATGCGCTAGATAATTTCAAAAACTCCTATAAACAATTTTTGGAATTTAGGGAGACCAACTGATTTAATAGTTGCAGTAGAAAGATAGTTGATGATACACTTCAACAACAATTATTTTTGTTACATGAAGACATTTATCAAATTCCGTACCATTGAGTTAGCGACTAGCATATCCTAGATGACAAAATATCGACATTGATATACCAGGATCGTAAGAGAAATAAAATATTGTGTTAAAATGATATTGTCTTAGTTAGTATCAGTGTTATTGAAAGCACAACTATGGACAAAAATCCGTGGTCTCTAGGATACGCAATGACAATTCATTCATCACAAGGATTAAGTATCTGATGTAAATGATTTGATCGTTGATAATCGTATCGAATGGTCAAACTTATTTTATCTCGCAGATTGTGGAGTCAGTAGAATGGTTATCATAGACTTCATAGAAAATAATAATCAAATTAAGGAAACTAAAAATGATATAGTAAGAAAAATTAATTAGTTATAAACAGTGCGACAAAAAATAAGCGTGACTTTGATCTCGATGCTGAATTTATCATGACATTGTAACAACGACAGAATAATCATTGTGCGAGCTGTCACAGACTTAGTCACGTGATGCTGGCCTGTCTTGAGCGTAATCGATGGGGAGATGTTAGTTTACAAAAGTGAATGCGGTGGTAATTGTGTGTCTTCAAGAATTACTTGTAATTGCTCGCGTTACAAAACCAAGTTGATGAGCATTTGAATATAATCTGTAGATTGCAGGTCTACCCGTAGATATTTCCACGCTGGAAATTGTATGTGTCGTAATACTCCAAATAAGATCAATATCTCCTTTTTACCATCGTCATGTTCATTTCTTTATATTGCTACATATTTTTTGCAATCGCTTTAATGGTTTTCATAGAAATCGCACGAATAATTGCATTATTTAACGCCGCTATCACAATTGATAACAATGCAACCCGTTGTGAGATCGCATATCTTTCTGAATTATTTCCTTCTCATATTGATATCCATATAATCGCTCAGCAAGTGTTCCATTATATCGTTCAACTATTGCCTGATCGCGATGAATTGCGGTATGTCCTCGTCTAATTTTGACATTATGGGATTTTTTTTTATATCAGAGATGACGGTGCCCCAAGAAGTTCCTTGCCAGGATCAACCTGTAGCAAATTTGCCAATCGCAAGGGTCCTTGTTGATAAATGTGTTCAAAAGCATTTAAACTTCAGCTGCTCTTTTAGTTGATAGTGGTTCTACTTCTTTGCATCTACTTGCAATGTCAACGACAGTCAACGCATTATTTGATTAACGTCTACCAGTTTTAAAAGCATCGTGTGGTAAAAATAAAATATCTGCTTGATGAATCTCATTAGGAGTGCTTACATCAAAATGTGCATGCTGAATTTTTTAGTTGGTGGTATTTAATTTTGCCATATTGCCTGTCGTGCTAACCAATTTGCAGCAACAGAACGTGTAACATTTGCTGCATGAGCAAGTTTACTACTCTCTGCTATACATCTGCAATATATCCTTGGGCTCTACTAAATCGATACCATTATTTTATAATAATTGGTTGAAAAATTACCGGCTCCTAATACTAGTTTACTTTACATCGCTGATATTATCAACCAATGTGCTCAGTATTCTCTGAAATATTTATTTTTTATGAAATTTAACGAGTGAATCAACTTCACATCTGAACTATGTCTTTGTTGTAAATCTTTATTTTTATAAGCTACATCATGAACGTGACATGCTTAATCAATAGCAGTTATTGGATACTCTCCAGGTCTAGCATGACCTTTCTCGGCAAATCGGATATCAAGTCTGGTTCCAGGACCACAATGACTATATCCGGGAAAGTGTTTTTCTCCTGGGTATTTAGCCCATCTAGGTCTGGTAAGACGCAATTACTACTTAATTTGATAACGAGATAGCTCAAAATGGGATAAGATGTATTTAGTAGCTCTGTAAGTTGCTGATCAGAGATAATATGATGTACTTAAATATTCCAATGAAAATGCAAAATTGCTGGACGAGGATGGTAATGATATTATTTATTTTATTACCGATATTGATGAAGCCCCATCTGTAAATGAATTCGATGGATTTATTTCAGCAAGCTTATATATATATATATATATATATATATATATATATATATATATATATATATATATATATATATATATATTGTACAGTCGCATCTTCATGCGAAACGCTGGCATTCACATGTGAAATTAGACCAGTTTCATGCCCATGAATCCTTTGGTTCCCTATCTAAGTTTGTGCAATAGAAGTTGAAAGTCGAGGGGTCTGAAACGAACATATTTATTAATGATTTCGTTTTTATTACGTTTTCAACACTAAAGAGTATGCAAGTCAATATATATTGTTATACATGACTAGAGCTAACTTACAAACATTGACTTTCATAATAATCTCATATTTATTTCATCCTTTACTCATTTTAGAAAAAGACGGAAAAATAACTGCGTTCGAATTCCTCCTCGCCTACATGCGTCTGGTAACATCAATACCGAACAAGAAGATTTCATAACATAACAGTTGCTCGGTTTTGTGCAACAACGGACATATCAAATTCACCATATGGGTCTAGATTAGGGCTAGATTAAGACCAAACGGCTTTGTTGCAATAAACTGATTACTCACTGTTCAAGTCCTACTTATAATTTACATAGTATTACAAATTCTTTATAAGTGGAATATTTTCAAGCGTGGATGTTCACAGAGATATAAACATAACGTCAAATGTATTATCTCTCTCTCTCTCTCTCTCTCTCTCTCTCTCTCCCTCTCTCTAAAAGTAACCATTGCTAAGTATTCATTCGATGTCGTTGAGCAAATGTGCACTGAATTCACACACTAAATTTTTCCCAGATAAAATAAAACTATAATATACATGCTGTGTAATATTCAGAGCCTATCCAACTGAGATTTTACAATATAATGTTATAAAATGTTTGCATGTAAATCGAAAGGTTAAAATCTGGTTAAGATCCTAGTGACACGAAAGACTTCCTCCGGATTTGTAAGCCAGTATGTATGTTATACCTTGATAATAAAGCAAACTGTGTAAGGGTTCTTCAAGAAGAATACATTATATCACATATTTTGGAGCATTAAGTGATGGATTTCTTTATGACTTTAATGATCATTCTTGTGACGCAGCTTTATATTTACGCTTCTTCCTCGAGGTTATATGATTTGGTGCCCGATCGACTATGTATATTTTCCCCTCTTCTCCATTTCAGAATAACAGCCTGTATAAAATATGAGCATATAAAACTATACGTGAAATGTCGGTTAGCACTCCTAGTGACACGAAAGAGATTGGTGTTTTGTCCACTAGTCGACATATATATCTCGTATTTAAACTTGGTAATAAAAGAACATGTTGGTGCTAGTTCAAGCATATTAGATAATACATGTCATTGTAGCTGCAACGTCAATTGATGACTGTCCTGATGGCAATAATGATCAGTCACTTGATTTTGTCAACTTTATGCTCCTCAGACTAGTGTTTATAAGCATACATCTGTGCGTTTATAATCTGAACATGTATGCTGTAAGACTTTAAATTATACCTAAGCACACGGTCCTTTACTTACCATGCAGAACTATTAAAGATTGCACACGATTGTGTATATCACCGTATTTCTCTATTTTTTTTCTATAGGTAGTAACATAAGAATCTCTCGCAATTCTACGTACATGTGGTCTAAGGCGCATACTTTAGCCGATATATGTTATATCACCACTGTCCGCGTAGGTTCTAGTCTCGGGTTCAGCAAATTGAGAGTATGAGAGAACCCTTGCCTGTTGTCCTTCCTGAGGTTTGCAAGGTTCTTCCTTGACCAGTTTTATTGACCATAAAACTATCATGGTGCTAAAAATAGTGTTAAAGACACACCAATACAATTTTCCGTCGACATCGTCATTTTTGTAGTTGTTATCAGCATCATTATTCTCATCTCACTTTCACACATTCTATTTCTCTTCTAGTTATTCATCTTCAGACAGATAATGGACAATTAATGTAATTTATTCAGTAAATTCCGAGCCCTATATATTAATTATAGTTGTTAATCATCAGTTATTGTTCTTAGTTCTTTGAATATTAATACTTTTATAATGAGATACTCAAATAAAGAAATATATTAGTAGAGGAAAATGGCATCTATGATGTGGAATACGACCTTTAGCGCCATTGTGAGGATGCCACTTTTGGAACTACTTTATCTTCAATTTAGGATGTATATGTGCCATTATGCACGTTTATCAGATCTGAATAACCACATAAATGAAGTTCATCTCTCTATCTCTCTCTCTCTCTCTCCAACCTTCAACGTTCTCTCCACACCAAATTGAGTTAATCTTAAAATGTGGTAAGACTGTTTACCATCTATTATACGTTTATTCATTTAATGAGAATGGCTCATCAAGAATGCCTAAAAAAGAACAATCAAATAATAAAATGCCTGCTACAAATATCAACATAACTTGTTATCTTTTCTATTCCACACAAAGTGTCAGCTACGTAACTTCAGGAACTGTTCCTTTCTATATTATGTGTCACCCATAAACGCTTTCTGCATCGAATACATGTTACACTGAACAACGAAAGGTACACTTGTTTGAATAAAAAGAAATAAATATTGCATATTGACACTTGCGATTTTAACTGTCATCACATGGATAATGTCTGAGCAATATGGACAAATTAGGCATTACCTAATGTTAATCGCAAAACAAAATAAACGATAATCGAAATTTGGGTGAGGTGCAATCTGAAAGCTTGCAAAACACCTACAAACAGGCACTTCTGAATGCAGAACTAAAAACGAAAAAGAGAACAATATTAATCCGTATTTTTCAAGATGACTTTGTTTTAATGAAATTTAATATACGTTGAAAATACCAAACAGCGATTATATTGTATAGCCTTATCAATCCTTTTACCTGGCGGCTTTTACACCACAAACATCCTCAAGGTTTTTGTTGTCTCAAATATAACCTTTAAATTTAAGAGGTTATTTTTTATCGATGATTCATCTTTATTCAAATCAGTGTCTGGTCATTGCATATTGAATAATTAGGTATTAGAATTATTAATGGTAATACCGTTAATGAATTTGTGATTATTTGTTTCTACAGTAATTAAATAGATTCAAAGAGTGAAGGTCAACGTGTTTAATGTCTCGTTCAAATGGGACATAAACATGATATAATACAGTTATTTACAATTGAACTGGATATATTATTATAAAAAAGATGAAAATTATGCATAACAGACTGACTAAATGCCAGAAATTCAAGAGCCTTCAATTACAAGTACGTTCAAGTGATAAAAACATATTTGCAAATTAAAAGACTGTGTCATTCTACATGTCTTTTTATCTTTGTCGATTCAAACAAAATGTAATAGAGTATACACTTCAATGGAACGTTCCCTAACAAAATCAAATTGTTTCCCTTTAATAATATGGGCATCCTTAAAAGAGCATGAGACTTACAGCCAGATCATATTAGTAATTATTATTTGTCAAGCAACATTTGCCTGCTATTGTTTATTTCTAAAAAAATAGGTAAAACACAGGCACTGTCATAACATTTATGGGGTACATGTAGTTGAA